>CANXYI011453858.1:0-10587 GCA_948208565.1 Hura crepitans | reverse complement strand
CTTCAAAATTTCCTTTATATTCCGCTTCTAATAGCTTCTAAGGGTCATGAAGGCTTAGAGGTTTAGATTGGGTGAGAGAAATTAGAGAGAATTAAGGGAAAGAAGAAGAAAAATCAATCTTCCATGGATGGGAGATAGTGTCAGCTTCAGGAGGAGAGGAAGGGCATAGAGTAATATTCAAACATTGACCATGTTTAATGATTTTTTACCCTTTTATAATTAGGCAAAATTTCAACTTTAATCCTCCAATTGTTCTTATCTTATATCCACTCTTTTCCATATTAATTAGCCTAAATAATCCTTAATTTAACTCCATTAAAATCCTATAATTATTGCCCCATAACCTTCTAAGAATTAAAGCTCAAAAAGTAAGAAAAATTGAATAAAATGCCATTATTTCACTTTTTCTGATTTTAGTAAAAATACTTCCCGAACTTTAATAATTTGAATTCCAATGCCTATTGACCATTTGAAATATTTGAGTATCAAGTTGTACCAATCTCAAAATTTTCTAAGCAACTTTTGAATATTTTTAAAATTTAGTTAAAACTATGTTACTATTCATGTGACACTACCATAATAATTAACTGTCCTTTTTAACCAGCTAATTACTTCATTTCTACTTTGAATTTCACCAAAATCATGTTATGACTAATACTTCTATTCTTTAGGATTAGTGCTCTCGACCTTGGGAAAATACTTTCACATATCAGGAAGTACACTTCATAACATCAGGAATTTTTTAGCATTACATTTCTTCCTCTCTCAAATGAAATTTTATCCCTAAAATTACCTAGTTCAAATAGCTTAGAATATTGCTCTCTCATCTGATCTTCTATCTCTCTGATAGTTTCTTCCATGCCATGATGTCTCTAGAGCACTTTCACAAGTTATACAATCTTGTTCTTTAGTTCTTTCACTTTGGTTGCTAGAATCCTCACAAGTTCCTCTTCATAAGATAAGTCTAGTCTAATCTCTACTTTAGTTGATAACACATGAAAAAGATATGATATGTACTTTTGAAGTATAAACACATAGAAAAATTATGTATGTAATCAATCTCAAAAGGAAAAGCTAGAAAGTAGGCTATTGGCCCTATGCATTCTGTCACTTTATATAGACTAATAAACCTTAGACATAACTTTCCTTTCTTACCAAACTATAAAACCTTCTTCCAAGGTGAAATTTTAAGGAACACCTTATCTCCCACTTCATACTATATGTCTTTCCTCTTCATATCTGCATAAGACTTCTATTTATCTAAAGCTGCTTTCAATCTATCTTTAATAATTTTCACCTTCTCTTTAGTATCCTAAATCAAATATGTCCCCATTAACTTAGTCTCACTTAGTATATTCCAACATAATAGAGTTCAAAATTTCTTTTGATAGAGAGCTTTATAAAGAGCCGTTCCCAAGCTTACTTGAAAACTATTGTTATAAGTAAACTCAGCTAAAGCTAGGAAATGATCCCAACTTCCCTGTAACTTTATAGCACAACTTCTTAGCATATCCTTTAGCACCTAAAAACACACTTAACATGAACATCACATAGATAACTTAGCATCAAAATATATCAATTAGCAAGAGTTACTTAAATGTCTCTTTCTAATTGACTATTAGTTTGAGGATGAAATGCCATACTGAAAATTAATAAAATGCCTAAGGAATTATAAATCTTCTTCTAAAACTTTGAAGTAAATCTCGAGTCTTGATATTATATGATCAAAGTAGGCACTCCATGCATTCTAACTATCTCAACATTGTACAATTCTATAAGCTTCACTAAACTGCAGTATATCCTGACTAGTATGAAATGCTTAGTCTTAGTCAATTGATCTACCACAACCCAAACTAAATAAAATCTACTCATTGTAATAAGTAAGCCAATAATAAAGTCTATAATGACCTCATCCCACTACCACTAAGGAATTGCTATAAGATTGAGCAATCCAAAGGGAACTTGATTCTCAGCCTTCACTTGCTGACATGTGAGGCACTTGTTCATAAACTCTGACGCATCTCTTTTCATTCTAGGTAACCAATAAGACAACTTCAAATCTTGATAAATCTTAGTTCTACTAGGATAGATATCATAAGGAGCACTGCGAGCTTTCTATAAAATTTGCTTCCTCAACTCCTCCATATCTAGTACACTTATCTTGTTAGGGTAGTATAGATAACCATTGCTCATGATTTCATACTTAGTAGGCTTCCTCTTTTAAATGGCACTAATCATAGTAATTAGCTTGTGATTATCCTTCTAAAAATCCTTTACTTGTTGTACCAAACTAGGCTTCACTTGCAATTATGCCAACAAAGCATTATCACCCCATAAACTACAATCAAATATTCATGGCTCTAATAGTTGTCATGTACTTCCTACTAAGAGCATATACCACTACATTAGCCTTCCCTAGTTGATAATCAATCAAGCAACCATAATCCATGATCAATTACATCTATCATCTCTATCTCAAATTCAACTCCTCCTAAATAAGAAGATACTACAAAATTTTGTGGTTTGTGTAAACCTAACTCTTTTCCCTATTGAGATAGTATCTCCAAATTTTCAAAGCAAACACTATTTCTGTAAGCTCCAGATCATTAGTAGGGTAGTTCTTCTCATTCGGCTTTAGTTGTCTTAAAGCATAAGCAACAACCTTGCCTTTTTACATTAGAACACACCCTAACCCATTATAAGATACATCACTGTAGATAGTAAAATCCTTCCTAAAATCTAGCTTATACAAGGATTGAAGCTTCTACCAACATAGCTTTCAGCCTATTAAAACTATGAAACCCCCTACTAGATTCCTAAAGAAACCCAATAAGTAGTTCACTTCCCGTTAGGTCACCCATCTTGAAATTTCTCCCATGTCATTCATTTAACTTTTACTTATATTGCACTAGACAACTCTATCTGGTTTCGAAATCATTCAAGTCAGTTCCTACAATCCACTTAAGTTCATATTATCATGATTTAGCCATTAAAGAAAGAATCTAACATAATTTGGTATCATCTAAAAATCTAGCAACATAATAGCTACCTAAGTCACTATCCCAAAATTCATATCCACTTGTAAAACACTTTAATATTATATATCACATCTCTTAGACCCTTCTAGTCTCCCAATTATCATTCTATCAACATTATCTAACACACAACAGTCATAAGCCTTATGCCACAATAAAAAAACATACAGAGCCTTAGGCTCACAAGCATCTATATAGATCACATGTATATGAAAGAAACATCATTAGATTAGCTATAGAATAGCCCACTTTATACAAATATCACCATGTGTCCCTTATATACATCACACCCATATTACCCACTTAATTACATAGTGTGCAAAATCTACTCATTATATGTGATCAACCTTTTATATATGACCTCTGAACTCTATAACATGCTTTACGAGGTGATATCGCTGTTTTGGGTACCTACGCACCAAAATAGGTACACTGAGTATAAAAATACTCAGTGGTGAATTCAATCATTAAATACATGTCCAATAGTTAATTAATGTATTATGCTTCTATCCTTGTCTCATACTGATATTCCAGTTCAATTAAAGAAACTAATGTGCAAAATTACTATTTTACCCTTGAGGTGTTGTTGTCAATAATCATTCACTTAATTAAGACTAGCTATGTAATTTATGTATTTGATCATTAATAATTCTTTCATGTATAAACTGTGCCATTTTTAGCATTTATTCACTATCAGTGGAAAAATTACTAAAATGCCCTTATGTCATGTTTCACTGTCATGTGTAGATATATTAATCTTGTTTAATTATTTTAATGGGCTCAACTCAAGAGACATCCTTAATAGACATTAGATCTAAAGGGAAAATAAACTGGTGCAGTGGTCCCTATTCTAGACCTATGCCACTGAACATATTAATGTGCCATAATAGAGATCAGCCTGTAACCTCTCAAGTCACAAAAAAGTAACATCAATTTGTGTGATAGAATAGAGATCAGGCCATAAGCCTCCCTAACCATAAATCAAGTCTCAATATTTATATGACATATTATAGATTAGCCCGTAGACCTCCCAAGCCATAAATAATCACCATCATGAGTTTGATATAATAGAGATCAGCTTGTAGGCTTTTCTAGCCACAAATAATCACCATTAACTATGTGACATAAAGGAGATTAACCCGTAAGCTACCCTAGCCACAATGAACATCATTGCCGAAACATCAGGCAAATAGCAGCTACTAAATCCCTAAGTTGACCATTCAACCCATCAGTGGGTGTCTAACTAGTGGACTATTTATCCTCAAACAGTGTCTATTTCCTTACTGATTAACTTTTCATAATATTATAATCTTAAAAATTGATAGTTATAATTTTTACAGCTCAGTTGAAATTTAGCTCGGTTTGGTATGGCCACAAATAAACTATACTGGGTGAATTTATCATGAAATAAAGTTAAGGTACAATTGCCAGTAATTAACATATAGTATGTTAGCTTTCATTTCCATAAATATATAATGATTCCGGGCCATTTACTATCTAAGGAATTATTGCTTAAGGTATTGGTTATTTTGGACCGTTATAGGTCATTACGACTAAGCTTTAACAATGCTTTTTAGGATCGTTTCACTTTATTTTTAAGTTCTATTTTCACTAGTTATTTCATGTAGTCATAGGCCTAAAGCCAATCACAATCTAGGCATTCCTGCCATTACCAAAAGTCACATCATTCTAGCTATTATAGGCACCAAATCTAGATACATAAACAATTTTTAAGTCATAACCCATAAAGGCAATTTCAAGTCAATTTACATACTGGATTTCAAGTTAATCCTTAAGGTCATTATTCATGCCATTCTTTACTTATGTTACATGCCATTTAATGGTGTGTATTAACTAAGTCCATGCCAAGATAACTTAAGCCATTTTAGCTCACATGAGTACATCATGGTAGGTATGTTTAATACATGTACATTTCATCACTTTCATATCATGTATTTCCATAGTGTTCATTACACAATTATTCATAAATCAATAACCTAATCACATTCACATATGTGCCTTTACCATTTCATGCCATTTAGAATACATATTACTAAGTTCATGTCACTTTGATGTCATGCATTTCTTTTATATTACCTTGCATTAGCCATAGGCACCAAACTTGCCTATATATCATACTTGCCAAGCTTTCCCATACCATTATACCATTCAGCCACTAAGGGGACTTAGTGCCAATACATATATTTTGACATTTCTTAGCACATATACACCTTGCACAAGCATAAACTAGCATTTATCCATATATATATACTTTATATTATGCATGCCATACTAATGTATAGGCCATACATGCCATGGCTACGTGCACAATTCATACCAATTATGTATCTTCCTAGCAATTCTTAGGAGATACCATCAACATATCAGTACCAAAACTATTATTTTATACCTTACACATCATAAGCACACTTTAACAACATATATATCTCTCGGCAACAAAACAAAATCAGCATATACCTTAATTCTTTTCACATATCCATTATGAAATTTACATACAATCATGCCTAAAGCTTTAACAATTCAAGGAAATCACTTATCCATACTCACTTATGAATCCAAACCATAACTACTCAAGGAGAAGCTACTGTAATTTAGAGGGCATGAAGTGAATGATTGAATTCACTTACCTCTCTCACTTTGAAGATGCCATTTCCACAATGCTAAGGCTACGCACCATTATTTTTAGCCCTACAGTGACTTTCTCCTTTGCTCTTCAAGCCCTTCCTTGCCCTAATTCACCTCAAACACAATTTATATACATCCCCATAGATGTTAGGCACCCTAAGGAACCATTTCTAGCCATGAAGACTCAAGAAAAACCAAAGGAAAAACAAAGAACTCACCTTTGGTACCCCTGCTAGATTGCTTCTGTGCAGAAAACTTTGGTGAATTTTAATTCATAGTTGAGAGCTCCTTTTGCCATGATTCTTATTCTAGAAGGTCAATAACATCTTAACTTGAATTTAGGAACATATAAATTGTAAGTTTGATAGAAGGAAGAAAATGAAAGCCTTTCTATAGCCAACTATGGCATCACTTGATGGACAAAAATGGAGAGAAAACTTTGCCTTTTATTTGGTGGAAAAATCCACTTGGCTACTCACCTTACCACATGTGAAAGCCCTAAGCTAGCTTGCAAGTGCATGGGTAGGGTTGACGCCTACCTCATCCATCCCAAAATAGCTCGATTTTTTGGAAAACTTAAAAAATTCACCAAAATTCACATGGACCACTAAAAATTACACTATTTGTTCTAAAATTCATATTTTAATCCCTCTACCTATTCATAAATATTTGTAGCCAAATTCCATCGATAGGGCAATTTTCATATTATCTTGATTTGCATGCCAACCTAAAAAATTATGAGAATTTGGAATGACCTCCAATTTATAAATTTCTTTCACCAGTGGACTCAGTGTAATCATTGAGCTTTAGGGTCCACTTTTTATGGGTCTATTAAGGCACATCTTGGGTCAATCATGGCTCAAAAAATTTTTATTATTCTAGGGGGTAGCTTATAGTACCAAATGAATTGTTGGTTCTATTAAATTTTTAAATTTTACTATTTTCATCATATTAGAGCCCCTTAAAGTTTCATGACTAGTGTCATTACCTCGATTTGCATACAAGTGACCCAGCACCCTAGGCACACTTCTCGAATCTAATGGCATTATTCACTAAGCTTTAGAGCATAAGCATTACATTTTTTCTCCTCTTAAGAAAATTGTCCTCAAAATTACCTAGAGTAATTAAAAGAGGATACCGAGATCTCATCGGCTTTTTTAACTCTTAGGTAATTTCCTTTGTATTTTTGTACCTCCATAGCACTATAACAATGGTATAGACTCATCTCTTTAACTATCTCGTTTCATGAGCCATACTATATATTGCTTTCTCTTCATAACTTAAATTCAGCTGTACTTCGATAGCTATCATTGGAGTAACATATAATAGATCCGATCTGTACCCCCTTAGCATTAAAACATAAAAACACTATGTATTTGTTATAGCTTAGGTGGGAGTGCAAGCCTATATGTTAGAGGTCTGACCTTATCAGTACTCTCATAGGGTCTAATGAACCTGGGGCTCAATTTCCCTTTTTTTTAGACCTCTGCACTCTTTTCCCCAAAGAAACCTCTAAAAACATTTTTCTCCAATTGTATATTTAGTATCTCTCTAATTCAAATCAACATATGATTCCTGTTTAATCACAACTACTACCAACCTTTTTCTAATTAATTTCACTCTTTTTCATTAGCCACTTTAATTAAATCTACTCTGGAGATTTTCTCTCTCCACTTTACTCTAACATAAAGTAGTTCTGCATCGTCTACCATACGCTATCTCATATGGGTCTATCCCTAAACTAGACTAGTAACTTCTATCATAGGCAACCTCTGGAAAGAACATATATATAGATCCCAGTTATCTATAGGTTTAATAATACCATCTCACTTTATCTTATCAAATATCCATATCACCTTTTTCTGACTATCCATCAGACTGAGGATAAAAAACTGTGTTATAAGCTAGTCTAGTACCTAAAGTTACCTGCAGCTTCTTCCAAAATATGGAAGTAAAATAAAGATAGTTGTGAAAAATGATAATCACTAGCACATCAAGACATTTGACTATCTCATCTAGGTATAGTCTAGCCAATCTCCTTAAGGACTACTCCATCATGACCAGATAACATGAATTATCTTTGTCAATCTATCCATAATTATCCATGTAACATTACATTTACTTTTTGCCAAAAGTAAACTCATTACAATATTCAGGGTTAACTTTTCTCATTTTCTCTCTGGTATTGCTATAGGATACAACAATCTAGAAAGAACATGATTCCTAGCTTCCACTTGCTAGTATGTCAAACACTTGGCATTATATTCTACCACATCTCTTTTCATAATAGGCCATCAATAATAAAATTTCTAGTTCAAGTTTCCTCCCAAGATGCATAAAATAAGAAGCCTCATATGCCTCTTTTAAGTATCTACAACCCCAGGTCCTCCATATAAAGATACATATAACCTATTCTAATGATATAACTACTCACTTTCTATCAACTAAAATCCTGTGGCCTTCCCCTCTTAAGTCTTGTTTACCATATGAGCTAATTGTTCCTCTTCCATTTGTTTTTCCTTATTCTACTGTCAAACATCTGGTCATCATAAATTTCCTTAATCTACTGTCAAACATCTGGCCTTCCCCTCTTAATCGACTGTAATTATCATTCATACTTTTTTAGGGTCATCATAAATCTCCTATTCATTGTATCTGCTATCACTTTGGCCTTCCCTAGTTGGTAGTCAATCAAGCTACCAAAATCCTAGATTAACTCCAACCAACTTCTCTGTCTTAGGTTCAACTCTTCTTGAGTAAAGAGATATCTCATCCTTTTATGATCTGTGTATATATGTAGCACTTCTCTTCATACAAATAGTGCCTTCATATTTTTAATACAAACACAAAAGCAGTTAGCCCTAAATTATGGATAAGGTAATTCTTCTCATATGGCTTCAACTATCTTGAAGCATAAGCTACTATCTTGTCATCCTATATCAACTCACATTCTAAACTATTCAATAAAGCATCATTATACATAGTAAGGTCCTTACTCTATTTGGGTTTAATGAAAATAAAGGCCTCTATCAGCACCTTTTTTAGTTGCTTAAAACTAGTCTGACACTTATCATCCCACTCAAATCTCACATTCTTTTCTAATCCATCTAGTCAAAGGTGTGACAATAATAGAGAACCCTCTTACAAGCCCTATGTAAAAAGAACAACTAAGGCTAAAAAATTTCTCACCTTGGTTACATTCCTAGGTAGTTCGCTTTTTAGTATAGCTTTTACTTTCTTAGAATCAACTCTAATTCCTTTCTGCTAACAATAAGTGGCCCAGAGAAGACACTCCATTTAGCCAAACTCATACTTACTAAGCTTTACACACAATTGTCTCTCTTTTAGGGTCTGTAACACAACCCTCAAGCATTGTTCATACTCTTTCTTATTTCTAGAGTACACCATAATGTTATCTATGAAAACTACCACCACCCATCTATATAAAATTTTAAAATCTATGTTCATTTAGTTCTATAGAAATTGTTAGGGTATTGATGTGTCCCAATGGCATCAACAAGAATTCAAAATGCCCGCACTGAGTTCTGAAGGTAGTTTTAGAGACATCAGCTTCCTCAATCTTTAGTAGATAATATCTAGATCTCATATCAATTCCAAAAGATATACTAGCCCCTCTCAAATGATCAAGGGGACCATTCATCTGAACAGGGGATGCTTATTCTTCATAGTCACTCTATTCAGCTGCCTATAAAGTAATGCATAACCTGAGTGACCTATCTTTCCTTCTCAATGGATAGCATAGGCACTCCCCAAAGAATAATATTGGGTTTGATAAAACCTTTATCATATAGCTCTTATAGCTATAATCTCAGTTCTTTTATTTCAACATATGACATTCTATAATGAATAATAAATACTGGAGCAATATTAGGATATACCTTTATTTCAACTCTTATTCCCTTTGAGGTAGTAAGCCTAGTAGCTCATCAGAAATACATAAAAAAAACTTAGCTACAACTAGAATATATGCTAAATTAGATTTAAAATGTTCAAATCAATAGCGTAGGCCGAACATGCCTCACCCCTTCTAAAGGAGTTATATTCTTAAAAGCAAAGATAAGATTGTCTAGAAGGTTCTTTCGACCATCCACTGTCACTATCAGTCCTTGTATAATTTGGAGGGTCAACTTTCTATGTTTACAATCAGTCATAGCTTGGTACTTAACAAGCTAATCCATCCTAGGATTACATCAAACTCTTTGGGACATAACTTGGTCAAATTAGCAACAAACTATGCCCAGAATTGCCAGAGGTCCTCTCTTCTACACCCTATTCATAATCACACATTACCTTATAAGGTTACTAACTCTGATATTTGCATCAATATGCTTAGGCTCTATCTGCCTATTCTATGCTTATGCAGTACATACATATGAAGGCATTAAATCAAGGTCTATCAAAGCCAAGAATGTAACATTAGATAAACACCATACCAATTATACCATCCAGTGTTGTAACCTCTTCTCTAGTTCTTACTACACACAGCTTGGCTGAAGCACAAGCCTTAATTCTAATACCCTAACTAGCACTAGACTACTTTCCTTTAGTCTACCTGTGACCCCTACCATAGGGTGCAACTTTAGCTATCTGTGTCTGAGTAGCCTTGACCTATCCCAGAGGACACTCTCTCTATAGGAGTCTCTAACACCACAATAGAGATATTCTCCTCTCTAGACTTCTTTGCACTGCCCTTAATGCCTCTTCTAACAAATGACCCACATGGAAGGTCTACTCTGGTTACTCCCTATATAAGGCATACTATCGACTCAGGAAGGCAATTGAGGTCTACCAGTAAAAGCCTGCCCTAACCTCTAGGTCTGTGTCTACCTCTCCCCTTGGCACCGTATCTGATACTAGGACCTAGGCTAAGACTATGCTCGTAACT
>CANXYI011453851.1:0-19155 GCA_948208565.1 Hura crepitans | reverse complement strand
TAATACATTCTTTGGTTGTTCATTGGTTCCAAGATTAAAAGGATTAGTTTTAATGCAATTAATGTTAAAAATGCTCATGTAATGATCATGTGGATGCATATTACCATCAAGAGAAAGATCACACAAATAAGCAAATTCACTATTCACTTTATTAGAAAGATAATTGTTTGCCTCAAAGAGGTCAAAAAGGTACAATTCATCAGTAAATAGATCGGCTTCTTCTAATTCAGGCATATCCTTAAAAATGGTGGAGTAAAACTCTTCTTCCACTGGTAGCTTTGGAAAAACTTCTTCTATCCACTGCACCTAAGTGAGATGTCCTATTTCCTAATCTACCACATCAATGAATATCTTGAACCCTAATTTGTAGCATCCTTCTAGTATAATAGGCTCTGGAGTTCCGTCATATTTGGTACCTTCTTGCTTGATAAAGTAATCTTGAAGTAAATTGCCTTTCTTTGGCATGCTATCTTTGCTTGGATCATAACCTAACCCTTTGGTGTCCTTCTAGGTGTATGGCTGAAGAGGTTTACTGATACCTTGCAAGTTCATTCCTAAACTAGCTCCTAGAAATAAATCCATTTGCTTCATCATCTTAGACACTATTAGATCCATGTAATCTTCATAAATTCCCACAACATGAAAGCCATTGAAAGGCTGGTTGGCTATAGCCAAGGTAGAGACATCATGATCAACTTCAGCCTTCATAGTAATGATGCGACCTTCATGTGGGAACTTATCATTTGATAGAGCGTAAAAGGAACCCCCCCTAATTTATGAAACTAAGGTATTCCCAATAGGATTGAGAACATGGCTAGTATATCAATCACTGTGAATTCAACATCATCCACAATTGGTCCAGCCTAGATCTTGACCATAAAAGACCCTTCTGATTGCCTCTTAGTGTCATCATAGGCTTTTACGGTAATACTAGAAGGTAACAGATCCTCCTTCTTGATCCCTAAGCTAGCTAGAATTTTTGCAAGACAAATACATAGGGAAGAACTGTCGTCCACCATGGCGCATCCCATTCTTTTCCCATTTATCTTGGCTTTGATAAAAAGAGGTCGATTATGCTCCCTTCCTTCTAGAGGTAGGTCCATATCTAAGAATGTAATAAGGCCCGTATTGCCTGTTTTCATTACTTCCACAAGTTCATCAAGTGTAGTGGTTATAGAGACTACAACTTGGCCTAAGGCTTCAACCACCTTCTGCCTATAGTCCTTGGAAGAAATTAATAGATCCTAAATACTAACATTGGCCTGAGTTTTCTTGAGCTTCTTTAACACCTCATCATATTTGTCTGTTTTAGGTGCAGGCTCTTTTTCTAGTAGGATCCGATAATTTTTCTCCACTCTCTCCACCATTTCTCCCTCAACCCGTATTTGCTCTCTCTTACACTCTTTGAAATCCTCATCAGAGGATTTATCCCAGAAGCTCTTGCTCTCCCCTCCCTCACGATCACTCTTACTATCCCAAAAGCCAGTCATTAAAATGGATTCACTCACCCTCACTCCTAGTGCTATGTCTAGGTCGGATGCATAAATCTCTCTTAAGACATACTTTTTAGGCAATCTAGACTTAAAGAGACATAAAGTATGGTGTTTTGGCTTGATGAGGTTTCTAGATCAAGAATTTGTTTAGAATCTATAAGGTCTTGAATGGCCTTTCTAAAGACCTTGCAGTTGTCGGTAAGGTGTCATGTTCTCTAATGATAAGCACAATACTGATCATACTTATGATTCAGAGGAAGTATTCCAGTAAAGGGCTAATGAGGTAGTGGTTGCAATTTCCCTTCCTTAGTGAGCTTTTTCAGGCATCACAAGAGAGACTTACCCAAGTTTAAGTACCTACAACCCTGAACTGCATGTACTTCAGTAGTTTTGGTGGTATTACCAGCATTGCCACTTGTAAATGTAGGGTTATTATTAGATCTTTTGTAACCCTTATTTTAATACCCAGCTTCTAGGCCGATGGCAATATCTTTCTACTGCTCTCAAGTGGTAATACCTTTGGTAGTAAGCCTATTATTCATATAGCTATTAGCATTCCTAATGAACATTTTAATCTGATCTATGTCTTCAAGCTTATTTTGCATATTCAGAATCTTTTCCCTCTACCTTTAGAGATAGTCAGAAAAGCTCTCGTAAGGCCTTTGCTTAATCAATTCTAAATCTTTCAAAGTGATCTCAACATTGGCATTGTTAGCATACTACTTATTGAATGGCCTTGCCAACTCAGTCCAATCTTTCTTGACCTTTCTTTCTTGATAGTGATACCAATCTAGAGCTTGTACTGTAAGAGACATGCTAAATAAGTTCATAATATGCCCTTTTGTGAGATGAGTGGCCCTCATGGCTACTGTATACTACTTCAGGTGGGTGTGAGGATCTGTGGTTCCATTGAACTTGCTCGAGTTAGGCATTTTGAACTTGTGGTGTATAGAGTGATCGGGGCTTAGACTAATATCATCCAGGTTGATGTCTTTGCCCCTAGTCACTAGTCGGGACATAACTTCCATCTTTTCATTCAACTTCTTCCACTGGTCATTCTCAGGCACTTTAGGAGGGGCTACCCTATCATAGAACTTCACCACCTGTGGTATCTCCTCATCAGATGATTGGTCATCCTTAGGTTCACCCGCTATTTCTTTTCCTTTATTGGTCCTAAAAGTTTGCCCTACCTCTTGAGCATTCTGTGTGTGGGATAGGGCATTAGTCATCACACCATCATCCTCCTTTCTATCTCAGCCATAGCCTCTATGAACACAGCCTTGGTCATATATTCATTGGAAGATATGTTTCCTCTCCTAGGTTGGATAGGTATTTCTATGCTAACTTTGCTAAGGCACTTGCCAACTCTCTTTCACTGAGCAGTGAGTGAAGGATCAATAATGGCTGTATAAGAGAAAAGGTTAGACATGATGCATGTGTAAGATGCATGATGTGCAGATGTATGTTTATGATGTGCCAAAGGACAAACACAAGCAAAAATCCTTCCAACCTTATTACTCCTAGACTTATAGTCTTAGTCATTCTTCCTAGGTGGGCTTACCCAAGCATCATCGAGGGATGCGTAGGTTTAACCATGAGCTTGATTAGGCCTAATAACCTCTTTTATTTAAAGCACAAGCAAAAGTAGTAACCTTAAGACATTTATATCTTATTCGACATGAAATTAGGGTAGGCCCATCCCAGATAAAAAGCACAATAGGCTTGCCCCCACTTTGATTAAGACTAAATGCAATAGGTCCATATAGCAATCATAAATGCAATCGCACACACTTAGGGTCATACATCTTAGGGGAAGTTGCTAAACTTGACTACATAGGCTCATGGTTTCAGTTAAAAGCCTTACTGGCTCTTACAAGCAGAGGTCCCTCCTAATGGATCTTTCCAATCAAGGATAATAGCGATCGATTAGTTCACCTTTTAATATACCTAAAGGTACGAGGCTTATGAGTGATGGATATGCTAGTATTTCTCCCTTCTTGAATGAAAAGTGGAGTTATAGTTCACAACACCACCTAGGTTATTAAGGACACAGTTTGTATAAGATGCAATGCATAGGATTAATAAAAATTAGAATATTTGGATAGGTTATTATTTAGGCATTTTCATATTAAAATTTCTCAGTCCCCAGTAAAGTCGCCACTATAGAGATTATGATATTTTTACCGGGAATGAGAATGGTTCGTGGAGTCACCACCTAGCCTCTACACTAGGACCTCTAATCTTCTGTGCTAAAAAGGTTTAGAATTTTAGATCTTCTTCATGCCTTAATAATATTTTGTCTATATATATTGTAACGTTTATCAATCCCTTATCATTCAAGCATGTGTCATTCTTCATTTAACTTGCATCACCTTTGCATGTATGGAAATAAATTAAAGTACTTGAAGAATACAATAATGTATATTATACATCCAGAAAGTAGGTTATTGATTAATTATTAATTGACCTGACAATTACCCATAATTCCATAGGAATTGGCGCTAATTGCCCAACTCCTATCTCTAGGAGATTGGCCTTTATTAAAGTATATTTTTCATGTGACATTTGATTAAGGAAATATAAATCCATTTTATTAGAAAACACTAGTTAATTATATATAAAAATCTTTTGATGTGAGATTAGAGGTTTTATCGTGTAAAGCTGATTGCTTACTAACTATTACAACACAAGAATAAGCAAATAAGTGCAAATAATACAAAGCCAAAGAAATAAGCTAAGGTCCTAAAACTAGCCCACTTTAATGTCATCAAGTCCATATGGACATAAAGGGTAACAATTCTTAGTTTGTGCAAACCTGAACCAAGGAAAGATTAACTCTGTCTCATACTTCCACTCCAGTGCGAGATCTAATCAACAGCTTAGAAACATTAGAGTCAAATAAGTTAGATCTGATCCATTAGCATGTGAATAAATATCAAAATCACAAGCACATTCACTATAGACATACAATATATCATAAATCACAATAGCAAGACATAGTGAGGATTCACGATACAAATTGCCATTCATGGGTTTGTGCGGACGTGTAACCCTAGTGAAGGGGGTTCATGTGGACTACAAAACCTTCCTAACATGTATGAAATAAGGCTGTGCGGACTAACAAAAATACTTATCTTCAAAGATACTAGGTCCATGTGGACTTATTTTCATATAAGATCATATTCATGCAATGAAATTCACCCTTCATGACAAACCTAATACTAATTACAAGCATCAGGTTCATAATTCACATGTCTAATATGGTTAGCCCACTCATCATCAATGAGAATAGGGATAACAAAATGTCACCTCATAAATTGATCATCTCAGAGATCATTGGCTTATAAAACTATATAAAACTCATTCATAGACCTTAGATATTACCTATTTAAAAGGACCTCTTTGAGCACTAGCACAAAAGCCTCTTAGTGAATGTAAGAATGGTTGAAATCTTCCTTGTATCAAATCTCAGCAAGCTTTTATGTCTTCTGTTATTGAAATGGTTGCAATTGTGGTTTTTTCTTTGGTGTATGTTTTTTTTCTCTTTTTTCCTCGTCTTTTCTCTTTCCATTAGGAGAAGTATTTATACCCTTCTTTAGGGTTTTTCCTATATCCTTTTGTTAGGAGGAAGTCCTAATTCCTTTAGGATTCTGACTCCTAGACTAAATAGGCAATGTTTAAAATCTGGAGTCTGTTCCTATCAGTAAGTCCATGCGGACTTATCCTTTAAGGTCCATGCAGACTAAAGTTTCTAAAATGGTGGTCCGTGGTCTTCATGGGCTAGGCTCTGACCTTCTTCTATTGTTATTCCATGTGGACATGACCAGTAAGTCCATGTAAACTTGGGACTTAATGGCCTTTTGAGCTGTACTCAAAGAGTCCATCTATGGCTATCATCATTAGTCAAGCTGTGGTGTCTATAATAGGATAAGATCACCATAGATGTCATGGTTGGATTGCTTATGACAAGAAGCAAGTGTGTTTTTATGTGGGTTGTGATAGATTATATTAGCAAGGTAGCTCATTTTATACTAGTGAGGCTAGATTATTCAATAGACAAGCTTATTGAATTATATATTGATGAGGTCATCAAGTTGTATAGAGCACCATTTCTGATCATATCTGATTAGGACCTATGGTTTACATTGACCTTTTAGAAGAACTTCATAATGCCTTAGGTAGTTGATTAAGTTTAAGCATGGCATTTCATTCACAAACTAACAAACAATTAAAAAGAGTTATTCAAGTAATCTTTTAACGCTTGAATGATTGTATGTTGGTGTATAAATTATGTTATACTTATGATGAAACATCTTTGTCAACTGCTCAATGACATGTGAAGGAGTTATGCCATTGAGTTAAATGGTAACTAGGATCGATCTATGGCATTAGTAGAATTTGCATATAACAATAGCCATCAAGCAAGTTTAGGCATGACTCCTTATGAGGCACTGTATGGAAGGAAGTGCAGGACTCCTTTATGCTAGAGTGAGCTTAGTGAAACTAGGCCTATAGGACCCAATTTGATCAAGGATGCCTCAGAGAAAGTAAAGATCAATAGGAACAAGTTGAAGGTGCCTTCTGATAAAAAGAAGTGTTATTCTCATCTCAAGGGAAAAAATGTGGAATTCGAAGTGGGAAATAAGGTATTTCTCAAGGTTTCATCTTGGAAGAAGGTGTTACATTTTGGAAAGAAAGGAAAGCTAAGTTTGAGGTTTATTAGGCTATACAAAGTGAAAGAACGTAGGGGGTCAATAGCCTATAGACTAGCATTAGCACCAAAACTTTAGTAGATTCATGATGTCTTCCACATCTCTATACTTAAAAGATACATATCTCTATGCTTAAAAGATACATATCTAGTTCGACACATGTTCTATCTAGGGGAGAAGTTAAAATTATGCTGGATTTGTCTTATGAACAAGAACCTATCAGAATTCTAGCCAAAGAGGTTAAAGAACTGAAAAACATGATAGTCTCACTAGTAAAAGTTGCTTAGAAGCAGGATGGAGGAAGCTACATGGGAGATAAAAGCTCAAATGAGAGAGTAGTGCCCTCATCTATTTGAACTAAGTAATGTTGATGATGACATTTCTTTTAAAAGAGGAAGTAATGTAATGACCCAAAAATCTCGACTTTTATGAATAGTACTTTCCTGAGATGAATAGCATTCTTAAGACTCGAGATATATTAAAGCTACTAAATGGAAGTATTAATCATAAAATAATTTCGGGCAAGGTTTGAAATCAATCAGAAGTCATTTGATTGGTTAAAAATGATAATAAAGTTTTTACAGTAGTGTCTTATGAATAGTAACGAAGCCAAAGCTGAACCATAAAATAATTTAAAAGTTGCTTAGAAAATTACTAGACTTATACAACTTGATAGTCAAAAATTTTAATTAACCGATTGCACTAAAAGTGGAATTTTTTGTGGTCGGGAAGTATTTTATCTAAAAATTAGGTAACATAAAAATAGTGTAATAATTCAATTTTTCACATATTTTGATCTCAAAGTTTTAGAGGATTGTAGAGCCATAATTAATTGAATTTTTGAATGGTTAATTAAAGTTAAATATAGCTTAGAAGAGGAGAAAAAAGGAATGAAAAAAGGGAAATTTTGATAAAATAATAATTTATTTTTGGGAAATTATAAATAGGGTAAAAGTTTCTCATTTTGGTCAAACACACACCTCCTTCTCCTCTTAAAAAGTCGATGGCTTCTTTATCTCCTCCCCTTTATCTTTCTTCATTCTTTAACTATTTTAAGCCTTGTTTGTCTTGATTAAACCAATCTCGGGTGCCTCCATATCCTCTGAAGCTAGTTAGAAGTGGAAAAATTGAAGGAAAATGACAAATTTGGCTCGATTTTAGTTGCAGTGAATATTATCCATTTTCAATTTAAGTAAGAATTTTAGAAATTCGATATTTTTTTCATGTTCATTAGGTGCCTAAGAGCATATTTATGCTTTCATTTTGTTATTTTATGTATTCATTGATTTAATACAAATTCTTAAAAAATTGAATTTGCAATAGGCAGTTGAGAAAATGGACAAGGCTCGGGTAAAGGGAAATTAAAGGTTTAAGTGGTCTTTAAGGTCACATTAAGATTTTCTTGGTATATGAACCCGAATTTTTTCATGAAAATTTAAGTATGACGTAAATTTTCCATCATATGAAATATGCCTAATTGAATGTAATAAATGAACTAAAATAACTTAATTGTGTAATTTATCATTAGAATTATTTATATGATTTATAAATGATATTTGAGATGTGTAGAATGCTTGTGAATTAGTGACATTGGTATAGATTGTGTACAAGGCCCATTGGCTGAATGGTTCATGTGGCTTCATTTCAATGTATGTGCTTGCTTATATATATGTATGACATAATTATGTTATATTAATGTAAGAAAGATTTATGTGTGTGGAAATACATAAATTTAACATGTTTAGTGTGTTGGAAGCATGGTGGTTGAATGGCCCTAATGGAGCTAAATATGTATATGCTTATTTATTGTATATGCATAATATGGAATAGGATGGTTTGAACTAGAATGATGGCTATGTTGTATTGAAATGACAAAGTTATGCCTTTTTGGTATGTTGGAAGCCTCATGGCCGAATAGCCTTATTGGATGTTGGTATGCGTGTGTTATGTTACAATGCACCTAAAAGAGATGTTAAGTATGGAAGTTGACATTTTAGTTAAATAATGATGATTATGTTGAGTTTAGTTGTATGACTATGCATTAATACACTTGATGCATGCATGTATGAGGTTGTATATTACCTTATGTAAGATTTGAGATTAATGGGCATTCTTGTATAGTACATTATGTAATGATATAGATTTTTCTGCATGTTAAGAGCTTAGTGGTTGAATGGTCATAATGGGCAAAAGTAAATGTGAAAATGCTTTAAGTTAAGCATGAAGTGGACGTTTATTGTCATTTACATGATAATGATCATGATATGGTAAAAGTAAGGTTGGCAAGGATAATTTGAGCATGTATAACTACATGTTTTCAAATGTAGACATTTGAATGTGGTATTGCATTAACATGATGTATATGATCATAATTAATATCTAAAAATGCTCAATTACTCAGTATTATCATTTGTTGACCTTACTATGTTTAAAATTTATTGTCAGCTTATTTTAAATGGTGGAACTAAAAGAAATATGTTAATAGCTAATATGCTTAACAACCTAGATGGATAAGTTGACTAGTTAACTAGAGGTATAGTAGCAGCTGCTAGGGCACTAAGGTGCTTTTTATTTTTTAGTCTTCAAGTTCACTTTAGTCTAACCCAAAGGCCTACATATGTTTAATCTTCAAATCCATATTAGTATATGAACTTTTGGTTCATAAATGGTCGAAATGGCCATCATGCAATGTGTGATCTTTAAATACATACTAGTAAATAGACCTTTGGGTTTATAGAGGTTGTATTAGCTATCCACCCCTGTTACCCATAGGACATGTGTTTCGATCATATGTGCCAATAAAAATGACATTATGGAATTCTTAATAATAAACCTTTTCTTTATACATGAAATTACCAAATTTGTGCGTGGAATGTATTGCTTATGTTAATATGTGATTACATTACTTTTTAGTGGGTGCTTAACTCATTTATGGTTATGTAGCATTTTACAAATCATGGTTTTATGCATGTTGTAAAAAAAAGAGAAAATGGTTATATTTAATAATGATGTGGCTTATTGCATGATTTACTTTGACTTCACAACTAAGTAAATTGCTTAGTGTATCATTTTATTTGCGATACATAGGTTAGAAGGACAATTGAGGTCAAGCCTTAAACATCTAGACAAGTAAGAGAAGGCCATTATTTTTGTACTTTTTGATAGATGCAGTTAGATTATTAGATGTATGGACATAGGAAAAGCAGTCTTATGTTAGATATAATTAGTCTTAGGCCTAAACAATAATGTTTTTAAAATTTAAACTTGTACATAGTCTATAACTGTATTTTAGACACTTAAAATTATTTTATGCTTATTGATATCTCTTTCTAAGATCGATACTATGTTGATGTTAAAGATGCATTTGGAGTGATAAGAAGGATCATGGAGATAACGGAATGATTATAAAATGTTTTAGAGGTGTTTTTATTGATTGCAAGTTACTATTAAAAATTTGAGATAGTGCTTAGTACAATCGTTATGCTATTAGAATTTTGCCATAAGTCAATTTTTGAATATGCAACCCAACTTTTAAAAGTTTTTGAAAACTTATGTTTTTATGTACTAATCAAGTATGTTAAGATGTCTTTAATGACATTATATAAGTTAAGATCGGATAACATGTTATGTGCATAGTTCTTAGTTGTGTTTGGTGACTAGCCAGTGATTGGACCGGGTAAGGGGTGTCACACTGAGTGCTCATAAGCATGCTTTCATAGATGGGTATTCAAAAAGACATGCATACCCCCATATAATATTATGTAGATGTAGCTTAATCAAGTCGATAAAAATACTTTTGTTTGACCAACCACATACATAAAATTAAATTCTCTGCTCAAGCCTAGCTTGGCACATCATAGGCACTTATTAGCTGGGTAAGTACCCCTAATTCTCTACATATCTGACCTTAAGCTCTAAGATTTCAAACATGTTTCCTTTGGTACTCGTGTAGTTTAATAATAGCAACCTTATAAAGGTGGACATATGGTATGCCTTCACATATAAAATTTTTGTTACTTTAATTAATGTAAATGATGTTTAATTTTAGCATAATGCATTACTTCCTAAAGTCTAGTTGAGAATGTCACTCAGTGCTATGTACCTAAATCACTAACAACCTAATCTTATGGCTCATACTTAGATACATATAACTAGTGCATGAATATAAAGCAATGTAAATTCGAAGAGAATGTATTATTCAAAACACTATTTGAGTTACTTAGGGATGGTGTAAATAATATTTTAAAATCATAATTAAGTGGGACTAAGACATAACGAGTATATACTTTACTTTATTGCTCTACCCATATTGTCACTTATATTTCTCCTTCTATTGCATTGTATAGGATCATTTTTAATTTACACCGGTTGCTCCTGTAAGACAAATCATCCTATAAGTTTTACATCTATTCAACCAACACTAGTCAACATCTGACAAAATCAATCCCACCTAGTTACAATGCTCTTTCCTCTTAATTATTTCATGATATTAATCGTGTTTCCTCTATTGATAAAATCTCATAGAGATTCTAATTACAGCAAATCCTACTGCCTTTTTTCCTGTCATTGTCATTTTTTTTTATTTTAATTGCTTCACTTTTTGCTTTCTACTATTATGGCTGATGTTTATAGTTAATGGTTGCAATAATAGCATTGCCTTATTGCAACCATAGTAGCATCCAATCCTCACCTCCATTCATTTTGCTATAACCTATCACTTTACCCATTACTGTAATAATAGTTGTGGAGCTCCCGCTACATTTTAGGATAAGTTACCACTCTAATTCTCCACCTAATATGCAGTAATAATCAATATCTTATCTCACGCTACTCTATAATTATTATACATCCATGTTACTACATAATAGTAGCTATCATCTTCAGCACTCTTAATCAAATGCAGTAGCTGACATCTACACAATAGAGATCACAGCATTTACTGCACAGGCACTAAAGAGCAGTAATAGCTATAAAAATTATACCCATCAGCTATCATTACATCGTAACAATAGGGCTGCTCAATTGGTATAGATATCATCACTTACTATGTGCACCTAATAGTCACAATAGCCATACAATAGTGCACCAGTAACTATGCTATAGAGCTGCAGTAGTGAAGCTGCTCACTCCCATTTTTTTAAACACTAACAAGACCTAAAAACTAAGTACAACTTACCTCTTTACACTGTTGCTAACTATGGTAGGCGTGGCTACTGCAGATTCACTCTACACAGTTAGTGCTCAATGATGTCTATGACTGTAACATCTCACTACTCTTGAAATGCCTTCCTCTATTGTCTTTGGGTGGGCTTTGCTAGTTTTCTCACCAACACCCCTAAAAAATGTTGATTCTTCTATTACTCGACTCTCTCACTATTGCCTTAATTTTCCTTGACTGAAATTCCCAATTTTTACTGATGTTTTTCTTTTTCTCTTTTCTCTTTTTTTTTTTTTTTTTCCATTTCAATCATTTGGTCTATGAAGCCACCCACTTCTTAAGTGCACTAACATAGTAAGTCGATTTTACAAAAATAAAAAGAAAATAGAATCTTTTAAGTCCCTTTTTAAATCACTTAGTTTTTCTAATACCCCCTAATTCAACATAAATTTAAATAAATTAATTGTCCCCTATTAATCCCATTATTCCTTTCACCACCATTAACTAACTACATCTATCTACTCAATAGACACAAAAATGTCTTGAATATTATAGCTCTCTCTCACTTAAGCTATTTCATTGCTAAAATAGAGTCATATATCTTAGAACATGAGTAGATATATCACTATCTCGAGGTCTCTTCCTAACTCAATCCCTAACACCAATACATCAGTAACTGGTCTTACTCCCTTTTTCTTAAATTATGTTATTAATAAATAACCAGGAGTCATACACCTAAGCCTATTGTACTTACTTGGACAAAGAGGGTTTAATCTAAAACTCTTCTAATACTCTTTCATCTTATATCTTATTAGGGGAATCATTCATCACTCTCTAAATGGTAATGATTTCCTACTTAGGTATTCACTAATACATTAATTGTACTGGGATGAGAGTTAATCGTGTGCCTATAATCCTTTAGTAATTCTATCCATTCTCTGTGTTTCAAATCTAGCATGGTTTAGGTGAGCAAACATTTAAAGCACTTATAGTTAACATAAATATAGTTTTTTTCCTTATTCTAGTACTATTTCTAGATCTTCAAATCAAGGGGTATTGCTACCAGTTTAGACTCTTAAATATAATAATTCTACAACCATGCATAACCCAATCTATTATGGGTGTGCTACTATGTACCCTTTAATCCTTACAAAAAATTGTTTGCATAAGTATTAAGGCATTTATCCATATTGCCTTGAGCCAGTGGAAATTATTCTATCACTCAACAACAAATTTTGCTTACCTCTCTTCTTGAACCACTAAATAAGAGGTACTACTATTAATGATTATCTCTTGAAAAAACTCTTGTAATAGCCGGCCATTCTAAGAAACCATTATTGTCTATAACATTCTCTAAAGGTCCTATCCTATTATAGCCCTA
This sequence comes from Hura crepitans, assembly GCA_948208565.1. Taxonomy (NCBI): domain Eukaryota; kingdom Viridiplantae; phylum Streptophyta; class Magnoliopsida; order Malpighiales; family Euphorbiaceae; genus Hura; species Hura crepitans. Next base: position 6,411 of record CANXYI011453851.1, on the reverse strand, counting down.
GTTCTTTTTGAGTCTATTCTAACCTTATCTATTTTCATTACATGATCTATGAAGATTATTGCCTTAATTAGAAATCACACTTGTTCATCTTTGTGTACAACTAACTTTCCTTAGGATCTATAACATTACCCTCACATATCTGCCATGTTGCTCCTCTAACTTAGAGTAGATGTGAATATGCCCATAACCCTTACAAGATAACTTCCAATGAAATTAATTATTTCTATCATAAATTAAGGTCTTAGTCACCAAGTGACTATAAATATGATAAATATGCTAATATAGACATGGGGAAACTCGAATCTACTAAAACATCATAACCAAATATAGAAAAAGTACCCATGATAACACCAAACATCTACTTTGCTTTTATTTAGATATGTATGATCTCACTGGAGCTTTGATTTTAGCCTACTTACTAACTTTGAAAAAGCCCTATGATTAATAGTGCCTATTTTTGCTACACAACTCTCCGTAGTGGTAGTTCTATTGCTAAGCCCACCATTGTGCTCTATCTTAGCCTTAGTACTAAGGGCCTAAATTAACCTTTTGCTTTTATTATGAAACTCTAGAGCTTTTCATGATACCTTTAGATACCTATCCTTGTTTTTGATATGGAAGCTTTTTCTCCGCTTTTTCTTTGTAAAGGTCACCAATGTATCCCTTTTAAAATCCTTTTTATGTTTCTTGCTCTATTGGTACTGCACTTCTAGTGGTGAACTACCATTGATGGATATTCTTCCTTTAGTAGGAAATTACACACCCTAAAATCTTTTGAGACATGTTATAACATTTCTAGGACCCAATGAAAGGCTATAACTAATCCCTAAACACAATCCTTTTGGTGTGTGTCTAATTTCCTTACAGGTAATTCTTAACTTTGTTAGTCAACTTCCCTCTAACTTTATGGGATGGGTGAAATGTGTGCTATTATGAATTCATGGTGACTTGTTAATGGTCACTTTCAAGAAAAAGTTTTGTGATGTTAAGGTATATCAGATTCTGATAGAAATTTGTTTGGGCCACAATCTTTTTGGTGTTATTTTGGCTGAAACCATTCGAGGTTTGGATGCTTTTAAAAGAGGCTACATTAACTTTATAGCTATAAGTCTTCTACTTTTATAGTTTTGCTTAGAGAGCCTATTTAGGTTTTCCCTCTAGCTTTATTATTTATTAACTTTAACTTTTTCCTAGCACAGCCATGATGGTTTTCGTACTAGCGGGTTTACCTAACTTTTGCTTAGGTGGTCCTTTTTGGATTTTTCAACCTAACTACTTTTTTATAATATAGTTATAGGAAAAGATGGAGTTATTTATACCTCTTATTGGAAAGCTTTGGATTAAGTATACCCTGAATCATCAGTGTTGAAAAAGATAGAGAAAACTTGACATATATGAGCAATGGATTGCATGGCTTAGTAACATTACAAAAATTTCTATAAGATCTCTTATTTTTCCTTATCATATCATGATAGGTGCATTTTCTTTGGTTGGCTTGAGGCATGTAACATTTTATATCCCTTCTTACATTTAGTGACAATTTGGCCTAGTGCAATGAGTCCCTTATGAGATTTTAGGCTTTTAAGGAAGATCTTTGACATGGCATTTCTTATGTTCCTTTCCTAACTTATGGAGACAATACATTGTGTTAAAAACATGTGCTTGATCAAAAAGCTAGAAACACAAGTATAAATGATAATTATAGAGATTAGATTATTAGTACATCGAGAGACAATAAGACACTAACATTAAAGAGAAAAATTAAGGAGACAGTTTCTATATCTAGAAAGAAAATATGTATCTAAACTTTTAGAGTTCAATTATTTGTATGACATTTCTTGCATAATAGGAGTTTGCATGGCAACAATTATGACCAAGAATTTTTGCCATTACTTACATTGGAAACTAAGCTACTTAATCTTTGGTAAATATATTAGTTGCCCTCTGACAATACTATCATTACCAATCAGTCGCGACAGGTTTTTTTTATTGGACATTTTTTCTCAAGCTATCTAACATTTCCATAAGGTGCCCATTTTTAAGTTTTCACCTCATTAGGGTGTCCTAACTTTTGCCTCAGCCACCCTATTTAGAGTTTTTAACTTATCAGACTTTTTCTAATAGAAATACTTCTTTAGCTTGTCCACATTGATAGGTTCTAAGAATTCATTGCCTTTTAGATTTGAGATCTTAATACCCTTATGGTTGAGCATCTTTTTCACTATGTATAGACCTTCCCAATTAGGTTTAAACTTTAATCTAGGGTCTGTTAGTAAAGGCCTAGTGTGTTTTAGAACAAGATCACCTTCTTAGATTAGACTAGGTTTGACCTTCTTATTATAGGCTCTAGCAATTTTCTTTTGGAATAATTGCATGTGATAAAGAGCCTTGAGCCTTTTCTTATCAACCAAAATTAGTTGCTCATATCTCGCCCTTACTAATTTAGCTTCTAGGACTTTTACTTCTGAAGCTATCCTTAATAAAGGAACTTCAATTTCAACTGGTAGCACTGCTTCCATCTAATATACTAGTGAGTAAGGTATAGCATTTGTAGAAGTTCTGACAGTTATTTTGTAACCCCAAAGTGCAAATGGTAACATCTTTGCCCAATCTTTGTATGTAACCATTATATTTTGCAAAATTTTCTTGACATTTTTATTTGCTACTTCTACTACACCGTTGGCTTAAGGCCCGTATGGAGAAGACTTATAGTGCTCGATTTTGTATTTTTGTAAAATTTACTTTGTCTCCCCTTAAAATTGCACCCCTTTATCTAATATGACCTACTGTGGCAACCTATACCTATAGATGATGTTTCTTTCAATAAATTTAGCCATTTGCCTTACCCTAAATTTATTAAAAGATTTAGCCTCTACCTATTTTGAAAAGTAGTTAATTGTTACCACTATATACTTGTGACCTCTTACCACAGATGGTTATATTTCTCTAATTACGGCAATACCCCATGTAGAAGACAAACTAGTTAGTTCAGTGGGTTGTAAATGACTTAGGTTGGCATAAATTTGGCACTTCTGGCATTTCTTGATAAAGTTATAGCAATATATTTCCATGGTTAGCTAGTAGTATCTTAGTCTTAGAATCTTCATTGCTATATTTCTTCCATTCATATATGGACCATATACGCCTTCATAAGCTTCTAGAAGAATTTTTTGAGCCTTCACCTTATCAACACATCTTAGCTAGACACCGTTAAAGTGCCTTTTGTGTAACATCCCTTATAAGGAAATAGACTAAGTAGATAATTTTTGTAAGACCTTCTTATCCTTTTTAGCTATGTGTGTTGGGTAACTTCTAGTTTCCAAGTATGTTTAGATGTCATGATAACAAGGCAATGTATTATTGGCTTCCTCTATTGTAGCACTTACTATACCAATGTAGGTTAGGAACCTTAAATTGCTAAAGTACATTAGTCTTGGTAGTCCTTTTTAGTGAGATTAAATATTGACATCAAAGTGGCTAAAGCATTTGTTACTTGGTTTTATTCCTAAGGATTATGATGAAAAGTGTAACGATCAAATGCCTTGAACATATTTGTGATTATCATAGCATATCTACTTAGATTCTTATCCTTAACTTCCCATTCACTTTTTTACTTGTTGCATTACTAGCATGGAATCTCTATGCACATCTACTATTTTTACCCCCATATGGAACAAAGTTTTAAGGATATAGGTGTATGCTTCGTATTCTACAATGTTGTTATTGGCTTAGATTCCAATTTTCTTGCAAGGAATATCTGTTCACCTTCTAGATTGATAATCAGCACCCTATCACCTGCTCCTTTCTAATTTATTGCCCTATTAAAGAATAATATCAATCCTTCTTGAGATATTGCCCCTAAGTATTCATCTAGAAACTTGAATTCTTTTTCATTACCCTCAATTGGCTGTTGGGCCAAAAAATCTACCACTGCTTAGCCATTGATCATTTTCTTGGTTACATATGAGATGTCAAATTCCTATAACAACAAAATTTATTGACCTATTTTGCCTATCAATAAAGGTGCATTTTATAGATACCTTAGAGGATTGTGCATAGCTACCACCTCTACCTTATATGATTGAAAGTAGTGCAGTAACTTTTTGGATACCCAAATTACTCCAAAGCATATCTTTTTGACTTATGCATACTTATGTTCATATAGGAGCAATTTCTTACTCAAATAATACACTGTGTATTCTACTCCAGTTTCATTTGCTTGTGCAATGAGAGCCCTAGTGGAGGTTACTTCTACTGTAAGGTATAGGATTAAGGACTTTCCTAGTTTGGGTGATTTTAACATAGGAGGCTTGGTTAGGTACTGCTTAATGGCTTCAAAGGCTTTTTGACAATCCTAATTCCATTCCTATTGTTGTTCTTTGCATAGTAGCTTGATTATAGGCTCACAAACGGATGTGATTTTAGCTGTGAATCGACTAATGTACTGGAATTTACTTAGGAATCCTCTAACATCTTTTTTGGTTGAGTGAAAGGCACCTTAATAAATTGCTTTTACCTTATCTGAGTCCACTTCAATTCCATTTTTACTAACCATGAATCCCAATAAATTACCAGATGTGACTTTGAAAGAGTTTTGTAGCCATTTATTGGTAGGATGCACTTGTATGCTTTAGCCTAAAAGGCATTAACTTATAGCAATAAGTTCCCCATTCTATTATAGAGGCTATTTTGCACCTATCTATCACTTTTATGGGGATTTAGTTATACCTTGAGATTCCATCAATAAAGGAATACATGATAGCACTATTTATTAATACATCTATATATAGTAAAGGGAAGTCATCTTTAGGGCATGCTTTCTTCAAGTCTCGAAAATCTATGCACATTCTAACCCTTCCATCCTTCTTTAGCATAAGAACAATATTGGCTAGCCATGTAAGAGTTCTTTAGCATAAGAACAATATTGGCTAGCCATGTAAGAGACTATCACCTAGATGAAATTGGCCTCGAGTAGCTTAATGACCTCTTCTTTAACTTTGTCAGCCTATTCTAGTCTAATTCTTCTTAGCTTTTGGCTGATTGGAGTGATGTGATCATAAGTTGGGATAGCATGTTTAGCTAAATCTCAATTAATCCCAAGCATGTCTTCATAATTCTAGGCAAAGAACTTTTCATAATTTTTAAGTAATCTCTCAAATTTTTATCTTTCGTCAACAGTAGTATCATAGGCAATTAATATATTTTTAGGATGTTCATTTATACCAAGATTAAATGGGTTAGTTTTAATGCAATTAATGTTAAAGGAACTTATATAATGATCATTTGGATACATGCTACCATTAGGAAAAACATCACACAAATAAGTAAACTTTTTGTTCATTTTATTAGAAAGGAAATTATTTGCCTCAAAGAGGTCAGATAGATAAATTTGATCAAGAAATAAATCACTATCTAAATTAGAAACATCTTCAGTGGGAGCTGATTAGATCTTTTCAATGGCTGTGGTTGTTAGGAAGACTTATTCTACCAATTAAATCTACTTCAAGTCACCTGATTCCCAATCTATGATATCTATAAAGATCTTAAACCTAGACATGTAATATATATCCACTTTCATAGGCTTAAGATGTAACACCCATGCACTGAGGCTCTGAGAACTATGCCTTAAGACCAAAAAAGGGCACCTAGTGTGTCAGATCACATGAATGAATCCCGAGGCAAGGCATACTACCTAATAAACTTTAAAGGCTTGAAAAAGGATAAAAATAACCTCAATTAAAAATTTAGTAGAACCAATAAATTAATTTAGACAATAGCCAATCATGGGCTCAGATCGAGTTAGGCTAGGAATAACCCAGAATGTGCCCAAATAGACATAAAAACAATGGACCTTGAAGTTTAAAAATTGCACTGCATCCAATGGTGAAATAATTTTTGGAATCAGAGGTTGTTTGCAAATTATTATAATTTTTCAGGTTGGCATAGAAATCGAGGCAGTCAAAAAACTACCATATTAGTGGAATTTGGCGACAAAAATTTATAAGTATGTAATTAAGATTAAACAAGGAATTTTGAAAAAAATGGTGTAATTTTTTGATGTCATTTGAAAATTTTCAAGATTTCAATAGAACTGCAATTTTCTCAAAATTACGTTATCCTAGTTCTCAAAGGAATTAAGCTGTGAAACTTTACGTGCCTCTAATAAAAGGTAAATGAGAATTTTAGAAATAAATGTAATGATTTTTGGAGGTCTAAGTGGTCGTATAAAAATTCTTGAAGTTCTACCACAAACCAAATGGTCACAAAAATGCTTAATTTTTAATTCGGGTACTACTCGATGGAATTTTGCCTCAAAATTTTGCAGGCATGAAATTGCATCAAATTATGATTTTAGGAACAAATGGTGCATTTTTTTTTATAACTGTGTGATATTTTAAAAATCTCCAAAGT
>CANXYI011453801.1:0-10000 GCA_948208565.1 Hura crepitans | reverse complement strand
CCTTAAGTGTGGGCAATGTAATCGATGGATAAATAGTAAGGAGAATAATAATTTACTACATGGTAACACATATAATTATACTTTTGTTTTATGCATTAGGTAGATGCAAGAATGATTGTAGTGTATGTTAGCACAACATGGCATGTTGTCTTGCTTCTTGCATTGCTTCTACGATTTTATATCTAGAATTGATATAATCGATAAAGTGGTGTTGAAGGTATGATGTTATGATGATTATAGGCATAAATGCTAGATTTTAAAGATGTGATACTTCGATTAGAATGGGAAGTAATAGTGTTTCATGTTTATACCTTGTTTTAATGTAAACACATAAAGGTATGCTTAGATGTCTGTTCTCATATGTATTTCAATATACATATATTACTTTATATCATAAATTAGATTCTTTCACACTATATAATATACTTTATATTATAAAGCATGACTAGATATATAAATATGTGATTATTTTTCCTAGTTATGAATAAAGACAATTTACTTTGCGTATACCTAAAAGAAAGAGTTGATAATAGAGTATGGTTAAAAGTTCTTTTATGTCTTATTTGCCAAGAAGTATAAGAAATGTATAGTATTAAAATATAATTATGTGTTTATAACATAGTAAACTTGGATACATCACTACATAAATTTTGCTTAGCACGTTAGTGGTTTTGGACATGCAGGTTCTCATGAATTCTAGAGATGCGAAGCTATCATTTGTAGGCCTTAGTGTTAAAGAATCTAGAGGGGCGAAGAATATTTATATATATGATTAGTATCATGTATAAAGCTTGATGTTTTTGTATTTAGTTCCATAAGGATATGATGTAATTTGTATATAGGGTTAGTTATTGTCATGGAATAATGTATTTGTTTAGTTATCATATGAATATAGTGATAATGTATAGACTCCTAAATGAGAATTGTTATAGTATAATTAGATGTCTAGTGATAACTGTGATATATTTTGATATGAATGATTGTGGTGGTATGTTATGGTTTGATGTGATCAGAAGGATCATGGAGCAATAAGGATGGGTCATGATATATTTAAAAAGTATTTTTACAGGTTTTAAAATATTTAGAAAGTGCTCGGGCAGCTGCTATACTGCCAAATTTTTGACACGAGGTTAAATATATGTTGTAGACTCTTTATTTGTGCATTTATCTCAGAGTTAAGGTTATAAGTTTATTGACTATTATGATAATAAAGGATTAGTTTTAGGGTTGTGATGCACCCTATTCAGGTCCGAACATTAGATTGGGTGAAAGTTGTTTACACAGGTACAGCCATGTAAGCTACAATTTGGTACTGCATAATTATATTAGGCCTTCGGGCAATATGGTAGGCCTTCGGGCATTATACCCCATTATCCAGTTTGGATTTGTTGTCTTCTATGTATGGGCAAAATAAAGTGGATAAAAACTTAAGAAAAATAAATCAAGAAATATAAGAAAAGAATAAAGGTATTATAGTAATGAAAGGTTATGATTAAAGTACATAATTCAGGATGATGGGTTCTTGCCTATGTCCTACAATATATGCCATCCATGTTATGATTTTAATTATTTTGATATTGTCTTGATTTCTCATTCCTATACACCTATATTGGTAATGTTATCTTTTTCCTCTATAAAGTTTCAGATGACACATGACTCTATTTTATAGTATTCCACATGTGATAAATGATATGAATGAGGATATTATAAGGATCTAAAAACATTATAATGCATGTGATGTCGTAATTGATTTCATGCCAAGCACACGATATGGTTAATATTTAATTAAACCAATAAATTTATCTTGAATGATATTGCATACTTAATATGTGCCATACTATACTGGATACACTGCCAAGCTGTGAAAATTAGCACATCATTGTTTGCGATGCATAGGTTCTATAAGCTATCAGATTGAAGTATCCATAGTCAAATGATAAAAGTGAAGTGTAAAAACTTGAAAATCTTGACTTTTATGAATAGTACTTTCCCGAGTTGAATAGTGTTCCCAAGAATCGGGATGCACTGAAGTTATTGGATAAAAGTATTAGTCATAAAATAATTTTGGGCAAAGTTTGAAACAAATTAGAAGTTATTTGATTAGTTAAAAATGCAAAGAAAGTTTTTACAGCAATGTCTTGTAAATAGTGATCAAGGCAAAGCTGAACCATAAAATATTTTAAAAGTTGCTCAGAAAAGTATAGAACCTATACGACTTGATGCTCAAAAATTCTAATTAGCCTGTTAGCACTAGAATTGGAATTTTTAGAGGTTAGGAAGTATGTTATCTAAATATCGAGTAACATAAAAGCAATGTAATAATTCGATTTTCACATTTTTTGAGCTCTAATTTTTAGAGGGTTGTGGGACCATAATTAAGTGAATTTTTGAATGTTAAATAGGACTTGAAAGAGGAGGACAAATGAAAGAAAAAGAGGAGAAAAATGGGGTAAAATAATTATTTTTTGGGGAAATTATATATATGGTCAAAATATACATATTTTAGGTCAAACTCTCCTCCCTCTCCCACTCAAAGAAGCCAACAACTTCTCTACCTCTCTCCCTCAATTTTTCTTCATCCATCCACCATTTTAAGCCTCGTTTGTCTTGATTAAACCAATCTCAGGTCCCTCCATGTCTTTTAGAGCTCGTGGGAAGTGAGAAAATTAAAGTAAAATGAAGGTTTTAGCTTGATTTTTGTTGTGGTAAATAGTGACCTTTTTCAATTTGGGTAAGAATTTTTGAAACCCAACATTTTTCTCATGTTCCCTAGGTGCCCAAGAACACATTTATGCTTTCATTTTGTCATTTTATGTTTTTGTTAATTTATTATGAATTTTTCAAAATTGAATCTGTAATAGGCAGTTGACAAAATAGACAAGGCTCAAGATAAAGGGAAATTGAAGGTTTAAGCAGTCTTCGGGGTCACATTGCAATCATTTTGGTACGTGAAATCAATTTATTTCATAAAGAATTAAGTATGCCCTATATTTCCCATCATATTAAATGTGTGTAGTTAATTGTAATTAATGAACTTAAAAGGCTTAATTGCGTAATTAATCATTCGTATTAGCTTATATGATGTGTAAATGATATGTATGATGTATGGAATGTGTGAATTAGTAACATTGATATGGAACGATGTAAATGGCTAATTGAGCATAATTGGTGTGTTAAATGCTATATGGCCAAATGATCTTGTGATCCATGGGTGTGTGTTATGCTAAATGCACCTAATTAAATGTTGACATATTAGTAGCATGATGGTGATTATGCATTAAAGAAGGAGTGTATGATAATGGAATAATACTTATAGTGTATTAAGGATGTAATAGGTGTGGAATTGGATTTAAGATGAATATATGGTGTATTGTGTATGCTTGGGAAACATTAAAGCAACTAAAGGAATTTTGGTTCTTTACGTATTAAGTATGGTCGAATGTGTTGATTATCATGCTTAAGTGATGCATGTTGAATGAGTTACATGATTATACATAAATGCACATATAAAATAGATATTAGGAATAATGTAAAGAAATGAGTTATAATGTATGTTGGAGTTTAGTGGCCGAATCACCATAATGGATAAATCAAGCTTGTGATTTCTTGAATGGAGCTTATAATGTATATGTATGGTCGAGTACCTATAATTGATCATGAACATGTAAGGCTATGTTGTTACAGAGATTTTTAGCATGTATGGCATAAATATGCTAAGTTTTCCCGGTTTGGTCATTTATTGACCTTACCATAATTAAAAGCCATTTTTAAGCTACTTAAGTTAGTGGAATTTAAAATTGAGCATAGTTGGTGTGTTGAAAGCTATATGGCTTAATGATCTTGTGATCCATGGGTGTGTGTTATGCTAAATGCACCTAATTAAATGTTAAGTGTAAATGTTGACATATTAGTAGCATGATGGTGATTATGCATTAAAGAATGAGTGTATGATAATGGAATAATACTTATAGTGTTTTAAGCATGTAATATGTGTGGAATTGGATTTATGATGAATATATAGTGTATTATGTGTGCTTGGGAAACATTAAGGCAACTAAAGCAATTTTGGTTCTTTATGTATTAAGTATGGCCGAATATGTTGATTATCATGCTTAAGTGATGTATGTTGAATGAGTTACATGATTATACATAAATGCACATATAAAATTGATATGAGGAATGATGTAAAGAAATGAGTTATAATGAATGTTAGAGTTTAGTGGTCGAATCACCATAATGGATAAATCAAGCTTTTGATTTCTTGAATAGAGCTTATAATGTATATGTATGGTCGAGTACCTATAATTGATCATGAACATGTAAAGCTATGTTGTTATAGAGATTTTTAGCATGTATGGCATAAATATGCTAAGCTTTCCCGGTTTGGTCATTTTTTTACCTTACCATAATTAAAAGTCATTTTTAAGCTACTTAAGTTGGTGGAATTTAAAATAAACATGTTTGGTAGCCCATATGCTTAACAACCTAGATGGATAGGTTAACCAATTAACTAGGGGCATAGTAGCAGCTGCTAGGGTACTACAGTGCATTTTGATATTTTAGTCTACGGGTTCATTTTTAGTCTAACCTAGAGGCCCATATATGTTTGATTTTCAGATCCACATTGGTATATGAACTTTGAGTTCATAAATGGTCGTAATGGTCATCATGCTATGTTTGATCCTCGAATCCACGTTGGTTGATAGACCTTCAGGTTCATGGATGTCGTACTGGTTATCCACCCTCGTTATCCATAGGACATGTGTTTTGGTCATATGGGCCAATAAGAATAACTTTATGAAATGCTTAATAATGAATTTTTTTCTTTATACATGAAATTACCAAATTTGCATGTTAAATGCATTATTCATGTTCCTATATAATTTACATTATTTTAGTTAATGCTTAGCTTGTGTATCTTTATGTAGCAATTTTTACATAATATAGCTTGTGCACATTGTGACAAATGAGAAAGTGATTGTGTTTAATAAAGATATGGCTTATTTCATTATTTACTTCAATTTCACCACTAAGCAAATTGCTTAGCGCATCATTTTATTTGTGATGTGTAGATAGGAAGAACAATTGAGCCCAAGCCTCAAGACATCCAAACAAGCAAGAGAATACCATTATTTTGGTATATTTTGTTATATGTAGTTAAATTATGAGATGTATAGACATAGGGAAATGCACTCTTATGTTGGATGTAATTAGTCTTAGGCCTAAACAATAATGTTTTGTAATTTTAACTTGTTTATGGTTTGTAACCTTATTTTAAATGTTTTAAACTATTTTATGCATGATTGTTGTTTCTTCTTGAGGTTGAGACTATGATTGTGTTTATTGTTGATTTGGAGTGATTAGGAGGATCACAGAGTTGGAGAATTGATTGAGAAATATTTCAAAAGTGTTTTTCTTGATTACAGGTTACTATTCAAATTTTGGGATAGTACTCAATACAGCCATTATGCTGCCAAAATTTGGCATAAGGATTCTTAAATTTGAATATGTAACATGGTTTTTTGAAAGTTTTTGAAAACTCACATTTTGGTGTTTTAAGTATACATGGTTAAATGTTTTAATTAATGTTATATGTGATGAGATCAGATAGCATGTTATATGTACACACCTTAGTCGTGTTTGGCGACCAGTTGGCTATTGGACCTGGTAAGAGGTGTCACACAAAAAGTCTAAAGCAAGATTATAGGATTGGTGTATGATTCTAGATAAAGATGAATTCTGATATTTATATGTGTTTCTAATAAGATATCTAGGCAATTATTGTATAAAAGATGTTGTAAGCTTTTAAGATTGGGTTGTATAAAGATTTATGATGATGCATAGTTATTGGTTCTGATTTATAATGTATGTTACAAGATATATTATCTCTGTGGTTTGATAAGTGAGTTGGTGAGTTGTTGGATTGTGCACACTTGAAGAGTCTTAATTATATGTTATGTTTTCAAGATGTGATGATGATGTATTAGAGTGATTAGAAGGATCACGATATTGAGATGAGATGTTTGGATGTTTTAGAAGTGTTTTTTACTGGAGGTTACTATTTGGGCTAGTGTCCCTAGAGAGCTATTATGCTACCAAATTTTTGACATGGTGATCCCTAATAGTGCAAATGTAAGGATGTTTTTGTTAAGACTGACTTTTATGTGTAGTATGTTAAGAAGATATGTATTAGGATAAAAGGATGAAAGGAATTTTAAGTAAATTGGATAAGTAGTAAGATAGAGGATGGTTGTGTGTCAGTCCTTATTCAGGTTTGATAAACAAATTGAGTAAAGGGTGTCACATTTGGTGGTATCAGAGCTTTGGTTTAGGCATTCCTATACCTATGAGGAACATATAAGGATCAAAGTTATATACAGTATAAAAGGATGCTTATGCATTATGATAAGCTGTTGTCTGTAATCTAATATAGTATGGGTAGAGTGAGTTCTTATGACCTCAAAAAGAAGTAGAGGTAGAAAATAGGTTGCTATGACATGGTCAAGTTGTTTTAATGATGTTTAGTTTATTAGTTTATATCATAAGGCTATACCAAGAAAGGATATGATGTTGATAAAGTATTTTAGTATGAGCAAAGATTCTTTGATATAATGGAATCAAGAAGTGTATATGGGTACAACAGTAAGGAATAGATAAAAAGTACTAATGAACTTAGTGTTAAGGAATTTTCAAGGATTCAGGAGTTAATGCTTCTAGTGTACCTATTGATTTCCCCAAGATTAAGGACCATTTTATTCAATACATGAGACATAGGTCTAGGTAATACATCACATCATTTGAGCATTATCATAAAAACATGCATAATCATGTTACATCATTTGCATTTTCATATCCTCATATATGTATAACCACAACCTTCACATCATATATGTTTATTGCCCTGATTGAGTGGGAAAGATGATGGGATACACTTATATAAGTGAGTGATAAGTAAATATGGAAGCTATGAGATAAAAGTTATAATGGTTAAGGACATAGTAGAGCAAGAAAAGAGTTAAACCCAGATATACAGATGGAATTGGTTATATAGTGATGTTCATGATAAAGAGTTGTTATGATGAGTATATAAGTAAGTGATTAGTTGTAAGGACCTAAATATCATAGTAGCATAATAAAAGTGTGATGGGTAATCTTATGGATGTAGAATCATTTGGATTCTTACAATAGACCTAAGAAGGGATGTAAAGAAAGTATGAAAAGTTAAGTTGAGATAATGATTAATAGAGATAAGCTTAAGTGATAGATGATATGTATATAAGAAAAGTTGATCTATGTTGATTAAGATAATAGGAAGGTTGATATAAGAGCATGAGATCAAGATAAATAGATTAGAGATATATAGTGGTGTTACCAAGTATGATAAGACCATAGGAATTTCATAGACAAAATTCCTTTAACAAGGAAGAAATGTAATGCCTCGATAATCTCGAGATTTATGAACAATGATTTTCTAACAGTGATGATTTTCTTACTGATTAAGAGTTTATGTTATGTCACACCCCGCCCTCTTGATATCCTAAGAAATCTTATAGGAGGTGTAACTTCCCACTAGATCACCCATCTTGAAATTTCTTCCGCCCAAATTCTTTAACACTTAATACCTTATTTACTTAATGGACAGATTTTGCCTAAATCTTTAATCTAACCATTGGGTATTATTATTTAGGTTATATCAGACATAAAATCTATTTTTCAGCCGATAATCAACCTTATAGAAAATTAGGCAGCACAATACCTAATCGAGTGACATTTCCAAAATTTATACCTGTGAAAAATGCACTTTTAATAAACACTACCATCACCTAGACCCTTCTGGTCCTCCAATATCATCATACATATCACAGACAACACACAGTACCTTAGGCCCACCATCATAAAAAAAAATACAAAAATAAACTATTTAAATAAAAGTCATTTATACAGATAACTTAAAGCTTAAAATTACAAACACTTATGGCATCTAAGCTAGCTAAGCCCAAAACCACAGTATTTACATGAGTGTATCTATGAACCTCAAAAGTACAAAAATATACCCTTTACTAATGTCACTACTACACTGTAAAATCTACTGAGCCTGGATAGCTTTTTTCTGTTACCTATGCACTAGAACACTAATACGCTGAGTATAAAACTCAGTGGTAAATTTGATATAATAAAACATGTCAATGCAGGCAGACATACATATCACACATACCATGAGTGCAAAATGCATCATATAATGTTCTTGTTATAAAAATAATATTATTTTATACCCTAGTCTCATTATTATATTAATCAGTCTGGTGCCATTGTTAAATTGTTCATAAATCTAATTATTACTATCTGACATTATTCATTATTTAACCTAGTACACTGGCCCAACTAGTTAGACTACACTTACAGACATTGGACAAAAAGGGAAATAAATACTATGCAGTGGCCCACATTTTAGACCTCAGTCTCTGCACTAACCTAGTGTAGTGGCTTAGCTAGTGAACCTCAATCACTGCACCGACCTAGTCTAATAGTAAGGACCCGAAACTCTCCAACACCAAACAAATAAAATATCATCATATCATTATATCATCAGTCCATCATAATGTAGTGGCTTAGCTTATAGAGCTCAGTAGCTGCACCCACCTGGTCTGATAATAAGGATCTGCCTATACCAGATAGAAAAATCAACATCATACTATGTAATGGCTCAACTGGTGAACCTCAATTGCTACACCGACCTAGTGCAGTGGCCTAATTATTAGGACCTCAGTGGTTACACCCCGCCTATATCATTAAACTAGGAAAGGCCTAATGACCAGTACCTTTAGTAACTATAAATCCCTAGTTGATTAGTCAACCTATCCAGTGGGTGTCTAACAAATTGGCCTATTGTCTCTTAATTATTTTTATTCCATTATTGATTACCATTTTAAATTATTTACAATTGATTAACAGACAATTATTACTTATTTTCAACAATGCAATTTTAACTAGATAGTTATAGATCATTTTTTTATTCTGCTGGATGATTATGGTCATTTTTCACAAAACAAGTTCAGGTCACTTTCTTTACACTTTTAAAGGTCATATTATGTCCAATTCATGCCACTAATTCAAGTCCATTTATGTGTCCAATTATGTCCCAATTACCTATCCATTTCACAAGACAGTTACAAGTCAACTCCTATTTTTGGGACACTGCCATAGGCCTTATACCATTGTTCACTAGGCATTTCCTCATGCCATCTCAAGCCATTGTTCATGCTAGTATAGGCCATATATAATCTCATGTCATTTAATTTAATGTATCCATAATATTGGCCTCACATTGCCATAAAAATCAAGTGCATAAATAGCTCACATTATATGTCATATTTTAGGCCATTTTTAGGTCACTTTTTAGTCTAATTCTTACCATTCCTTTCATGCCTTTTACAAGCCATGTCTTACTCAATTTATAGGCATATTTCCATTATCTTTACTTGCCATTCATAATGCCATATTAACTCACATATTCATGTTATTCCCATGTCTTACATTTCATGTCATCATGTCATGCCATTCATACACGTAATACATCATGCCATACCATACTTACCATACATGCCATGTCATATATACAAGCGATACCTCTCGACCATCACTAAATCATGGTCACACACATGCATATTTCTATATTTTATTACACATTCATGTCATATAGCATAATTCTAGCATACACACACATGCACGCATGACATACCATGCCATGACACATCATGCACATGCCTTAGCCATACCATGATCATGCACATACATGCATTTTCATATCAAGTCCATATACATGTCATTCATACACATGCCAAACATGTCAATTCCCATTATACACATCTGGTACACATGCCTTATCACCTATACATATGCCATAACAACATACTAACCCTTTCAGCCAACCTAAGATTATCCATATACAAGCCTTTTTTCACTATAATACCTATACACATCATTCAATTGCATGCCACAT
>CANXYI011453733.1:0-11696 GCA_948208565.1 Hura crepitans | reverse complement strand
GTTAATTAAATTAAGTTATAAGTAGAATATTTAAGAAAGATAAAGTTTAAGCATAATTGAATGATTTTTCCTAAGAAATTGCTAAAATCCAATAAAAGGGTATTTTAGTCATTTTTCACATATGTTGCAAATAAAGTGAGTTTTGTAAGGTATGCATTTTAAAAGCATTAATAATTTCTCTAAATAATTTATCTGAGTTAAAAATGCTATTTCAGACCTTAAAAATACCTTAGGGGTATTTTAGTAATTTGGCACCCCAGTGAGTAATTAAATTATATAATGAAGTAAAATCATTTTGTAAACTATATAGGTATGCAAATGATATAAATATCATGATTTAAATGCTTTGAGTTCACCATTGAGTATGTCGTATGCTCAGCATACCTATTTTGGTGCGCAAGTACACAACAACGGGAGCTTGCCTTGTAAAGCGTGATGATAATGGTTCAGAGGACACAGGTAAAAGATTTTGAAGTAATTTTTGTACAGTTTTGATATCCATGTACCTAGGTGGGAATTGGGTAGAATATGTATATAAGCTATGGATATGTAATTTATTTAAGTAAATACAACCTGTTAATGTAAATAAAGTATTTTTGTATGCTCTTTTGTGAATGTATGATCAGATGTGATATGTGATGTTGATGTGAGCCTGAGACTCTATATATGCACATTTTATCTATGGCTTGAGGCTTAAGTTTGATGTGTGCTTAGGCTAATGTTAGGCTGAGAATGGGGGATTAGATAGGTCAAAGTGTTATGAAATGTTTATTGAAGTGTTAAATAGGCTTGTTAAAATTTTGGGATAAAACCCAAATAACTGTTATGCTGTCAGAATTTCTAAGATTTTGGAAAATGACTCGTAATTATTTGCAAGTGGCATGTTTGTATGGCTATACCATGATAAGATATAAAACCTATGGAAAGTGAATTTGGAAATAAAGTAAGTTTAATAGATGTATGTAATAGAAGTAATCAGAATGGTATTAGTGACCTAGAAGTGTGTGTATCACCTATGGGGTCTCCTAAGGGATCCAGTAGGGGATGTCACATAGATTACATGGTGTATCTTCATCCATAGTATTTGATTGAGATCCAAGGTTTACCTTGAGATTTTAGAAAAAAACTACATGAGGCTTTAGGTATAAAGTTGAATTTTAGCATAGCTTTTCATCCATAGACTGATGGACAGTTAAAAAGAGTTACACTTTTGCTTGATGATATGTTACAAGCATGTGTTATAGAATTTAAAGGTAGTTGGGATAAGTATTTATCTTTGATGGAGTTTGTATACAATAATAGTTATCAAGCTAGTATCAAGATAGCACCATATAAGGCTTTGTACGATAGAAAGTGTCACACATCCTTGGGCTGGATTGAGCTTAGTGAAGACAAAGTGAAAGGACCTGATTTGATTAGATAGACTGAGGAAAAGGTGAAGTTGATCAAGGATAATTTGAAGATTGCTTTATACCAATAGAAATCATACACATATCTTACAAAAAAAGATATATATTTCGATGTTAAAGACTAAATGTTTTTGAAGGTTTCACCTTGGAAGAAAGTAATTAGATTTGGCAGAAAAGGGAAGCTCAATCCTAGGTTTATCAGTCTTTATGACATTATCGAGCATATGGGACTGGTAGCTTATAAACTGGCATTAGCACTAGAACTTGAGAAGATTCACAATGTGTTTCATGTGTCCATGCTAAGAAGGTATCGATTAGATACTTCTCATGTGATATTAGTTGAGTTTATTAAGCTATAGCTAGATTTGACATATGAAGAGGAATCAATAAGACTTTTGGCTAGAGAGATAAAGGAATGGAGAAATAAATGGATTCCCTTAATTAAAGTATTGTAGAGGAATCATAATACAAAAAAAGCTACATGGGAAAAAGAAGATGACATGAAATAACAATATCCTCAGCTATTTGTTTTAGGTAATCTTAAGAACAATATTACTTAAGAGGGAAAGGATTATAATGCCTTATTTTTGGTATATATATATTTAGAAATATTATTATGGGAAAAATAATGGATTATAAAATTTTTCTTTTATGTGCAAGTGATTTTATGGGTCTAAATATATAATTATGGATTAATAAAAATGACTGATATGGGATTTGCATTGGATTTTTATGGGCCATCAGATGGGTGGAAGGAAGCTAATCCTAGCCATCCATCTCACTTATATAAAGGGAGAATTGTGTTAGATAGAAGAAAACATAAACGTTTCTTCTCTACTGACAAAATTCCAATAAAGAACATTGCACATTTCTAAGGCAAATCACTAAACCATAGTTAGCTCCCTTAGACTCATGTGCAATAGAAACTAAACATCTATAGAACCCTAACAAAGGTTAGAATATTGAAAAATTGAAAAACACAAATTAAAGAAATCACAGAATAAGATTTTATCATAAATTCTCTATATGATTCCTATTTGCAGCTTTTCACCTCATTGAGTTGTCTCAAACCACAATGATCCTTTAGGGAAATCCTCTAAGGTATCCACACCAATAGCAAATTCAATGAGAACTCTCCAAAAGGTGTATAAATGATTTTTATTTCTAGGTGCTAGTAAGAAATAAATTTAAGAAGAAATAAGAAGGAGAAGGCTTAAAAGGAGGCAAATTTACAGCAATGGTAGAGAATTGTTCTCTCTATTAAGGCTCTTATATTGTGAATGACTTCACAAGGGTTTTTACACCCTTTTTATTCACCCCTATGTAAGATTTTTTGGCCCTTAAAACCCTAAAAGGCTAAACAAAAAAATGAGATTTTAATTAATTAATTAAAAGGCCCAATTCTGACCTAATCACTTAATACATTTAACTAACAATTAATTAATGATTTAAGCTTTTCTCTTAGGCTCCAAGCCCATTAATCCTTCTCATTTTATTTATTTTTATTTAATGACATCCCATGTCATTAAATATTTTTAGTTTTATCTCATTAATTTTCTCCTATCGGTGTGTTACCTTATAGGTTTTCGAAGCATGTTGGCAACATACAATGGACAAGAGTCATAGTCCAATTGAGATTCTTATAGTCCAATCTAATTTGTCTAATAATTGATTCCCATTCAATTATCCACTTACACACAAATCCATAGTGGTGTTTAGCCATACATTAAGACTACCCAAGTGTCAAAAATGTCAAGTGGTTTGTCTTAACCCTTCCATATATAGTTCTTATGCAATTCATCTTTTCTCCGAACTTTATCTCATTTAGGTTTGAGTATGGGCATGCATTAACTCAATGCTAGATTAGATATGTTAAATCAAGCCCTAAATTTGTTAGTTCTAATATTTATTCCTTTATTCCAAAAATTCCCTTATGAACCTTATTCACATTTACATTTCACTTTGGGCAAAGATTCCTAAAATAAAGACATATTAGAATAATGAGATAAACACCCTAATATAATCTAAGCTAGTGAATCCTTCATTGATCACTCAAATGCCATCAAGTATTAAAAATTATACCCAATTACCTAGCTAAGTATATATCATGGCAATGTAAGAGCACTGAAATCAAAGTGTAGTTCTCCATACTAAAGATAACCTTAGCGTTCTCAAGCCAGAAGATACTTGTCTAATTGATATGATGAGATTGTTTCACTAATATAGATTATTTATCCATATGAACATTCTCATGTCAGGTCTTCTTAAATAAGCATCCATATGTTATCTCTACGCATCACCGTGCTTGTAGCTTATGAGAACTATTATTTGACTAGGTCAAAGAGAATAACATGTGCTAGTCTATGCATATTATCAATGTCCCATCTTATTAATACTATGACTAGGGATAGTTTTGGTACTTAACATTTGCATGCAATAAGAATCTCACATTATGAACACTTTATAATTTCCTCGGCACTGTGAATGTACTAGGGACTTTATTACATAGTTTAAGATCATATCAAACAATTGTATTAACATAAGCACTACAGTAATAAAGAATGCCTTTTATTATAAACCAAAGTTTATTATGTATATAAAATATCCCTATTACATACAAGCTCATGTACATACTTTTAACAATCTCCCATTTACACTAAAACTAATCTCTCATGTACCCAATACCCATATTATTTACATAGAGATTGAATCTATTATGACATAGTGCCTTAGTCAGAGGATTAATAATGTTCTAACCACTGGGGACTCTTTTAATCTTTACATTTTGCCATGTTACTATCTCTTTGATAAGATGGTAATGCTTGAGTACATGCTTGGATCATTAATGAGACTGTGGTTATTTAGCCTATGGAATAGCCTTATTGTTGTCATAATACAAAGGTATTGGGTCATCAATGGTTGGTACCACTCCTAGTTTAGTGATGAACTTCTTAATCCACATCATTTCGTTAACTACAGTGGTAGCTACAATGTACTTTGCTTTGATAATAGAGTCTATAGTTGTACCTTATTTGGAACTTTTCTCACTAACTGCACCTTCTACAAATAAGAATACATAACCTAATTGGGATTTGCAAGTGTCTTTGTTAGATTAAAAGTTGGCATTCATATAACTATTTATTTGTAAATCCCTTTCTCTATATTCCAAGAATACATCCTTAGTTCTTCTCAAGTACTTAAGCATATTATTAATAGCCACCCAATATTCTTTTCCATAGTTAGATTGGAATTTGCTTATGATATTCAGAGCAAATGCCACATTAGGTCTAGTATATAACATAACATGTATGATAGATCCTATAGGCAAGGCATATGGGATCCTACTCATATGTTCTCTCTCCTCTTTTGTCTTAGAACACATAGATTTAGAAAGAATCTTCCCATGAGCCATAAGAATGAATTTTTTTTGAGAGATCTATGCTAAACCTCTTTAGCATCTTATCTTTCTATATAGGCTATGAAAAACCTACTAACCTATTGGATTTACCTTTATAAATCCTTATCCCCAGTATATATGTTGCTTCACTAAGGTATTTCTTGGATTTAGCTTTATAAATCCTTATCCTTAATATATAATGAGTACTATGTCATTAACGTATAGCACTAGAAAAATGACTGCACTCCCACTAACCTTTTGGTAACCATAGGGTCTATTCGAATTTTGTGAGAAACAAAACTCTTTGATTGTCTTATCAAATTAAATGTTTCTACTCCTAAATGCTTGCTTCAATCTATAAATAGATATGAAGCTTACATTCCTTGCTATTATTTATAGATGTGAATCTCTTAGGTTGTGTCATATACTCCTCCTCTAGCGAATTTCTGTTAGGGAAAGCTATCTTCACATCCATCTGCAATGTCTCATAATCATAATGAGCAGTAATAACAAGTAAAATACTAATGATTTAACATGGCTACCAATGAAAATGTTTCATCAAAGTCAATTCCTCATCTTTGATGATAACCTTTTGCAACGAACTTTGATTTATAGGTAACAACCTTACCTTCAATGTCAACCTTTTTTTTATAGATCCACTTAACTAATAGGTTTTATCCCTTTAAGAGCATTAACCAAAGTCCATACTTGGTTGTCATACATGGAATCCATCTTAGACTAAATAGCCCTCAACCATGATTCTATTTCTAAACTCTTCAAAACCTCTTTATATCTTTAAGGCTTATCCTTTTCTAACACAGTTATAATATTATTCTCATCTATGAGAAATCTATATCTCTTAAGAATAGTACAAACTCTAGTAGAACATCTAAGAACTTGTGTTACATAGGTTGTACTATTACATCATCATCATGTGTAATAGGCTCAAGATCAGTTAGTTAATTTGTTGCTATTTATGGATATCAAACTTTTTTAAGTTTGATTTTACTTCTACTATTTTCCTTTAAGATTAACTCTTTCTCTTGGAAGATTACATGCTTTGAAATAAACACCTTTTTTTCTAAAGTGTTGTAAAACTAATATCAAAGACTCATTTAGATATCCCATAAATAAGCACATGTTAGCCTTAGCATCAAGTTTATTTGACATAATTCTTTTCACATAAGTAGGGTAAACCCATGCTTTGATGTGTCAAAGAATTGGTTTCTCATAATACCACATCTCATATGGTGTAACCTCAAATAACCTAGATAGACTCTTTTTAGAATAAAAATAGTAGTTTTTAGTACATAACCTCAAAATGACTTGGGTAGAGTTGCAAAGCTTATCATGGATCAAACCATATTCAATAGGGTTTAATTTCTCTTTTTAAATACACCATATAGTGTGGTGTATAGATTAGAGTCCATTGAGATACTATCCTATTATCTCTTAGATAACTTTGAAATTCTTGACTTAAGTATTCTATACCTCGATATGATCAAAGTGTTTATTACTTTTGTCAAGCTATTTTTCAACTTCATTTTTTAGTTCTTTGAACCTTTCAAAGGCTTAAATTTGTACTTCATCAAGTACATAAACCCATATTGTGAATAATCATCAATAAAGGTAATAAATTAGAGACCTACCTCTTACATGTGTGGTCATTTAGCCATATACATTTACATGTATTAGGTCTAATAAACCACTAACACATTCACCTTTTCCACTAAAATGTGTTATTATCATCTTGACTAATATACAAGGTTTGCATATTTTACTTGATTCACATTCAAATGAACCAAAGTCATTAGACTTGTGTAACTTAGTCATACGCTTCTTGTTTACGTGGCCGAGTTGATAGTGCCACAAGAAAGATAGTTTCAAGTTATCCACTTTTTATCTGTTAGTATTAATATTATAAATCTCATTTGCATTATCAAGAATATAAATTCCATTAATAATAGATGCAGAATAGTTTAAAACATTATTCTTATAAACTGAGTAAGTCTTGCTCTTATTACTGGAAATATCAAAATGTTGTTCAACAAGACAAGATAAAAAAAATAATATTCTTGTTTAAAGAAGGAACATAATAACAGTTATTAAGTTCTAATACAAGACTAGAGGGCAAACCTATGTAATATGTTCCTACAACTAATGCATTAACTCTTGCTCCATTTGTCATGTGTAAGTCTACATCACCCTTGTTCAACCTCCTACTACTCTTTAGTCCCTACAAATTAGAAGCCAAATGTGAACCACAACTAATATCCAATAGCCATGTGTGATTATAAATAGTAGTACTAGTATTAATCTCAATAATATTAATACCTAAATGTATCTCTTTCTTGCAAGACTTGAGGTAAGCCTTGTAATTTTACTTCCAATGGCTAGCTTTACTGCAGTAGAAGCAAGTTATTTTAGGGTTTGTCTTTTTGGTAGTAGTAGTAGGTTATTTACCTTTGCCATTATTTATCCCACCTTAGGCCTTGGTTGTATCCTTTTTCTTTTTCTTCCCTTATTTGCTTTTGGAACTTGAAGAATTAACAGCCATCACTACTTTAGAATTCTTTTTAATGGCATCCTTAATAGACTTTTGCATGTTCACTTGCTTAGGGATCATCATTTGGATCTTATTCATTTGATAATTAAGCATAAATTATGCATAACTATTAGGCAATAATTATAGATGTAAGTCTACACTAGCTTATGATCAATGATAAAACCTAAAGAAGTGAGCCTCTTAATATACCTATTCATCTTTAGCTCATGTTAAATGATTGAATCCCCTCTAACATTCTATAGTGAAATAGGGCCTTAAATATCTCATATCTCTCTATCCTACTTTATTCCTCAAACAACTCTTCAAGGTAAAATAGAATAGTGTGAGCATCTATATGCTTATGTTGCTTTTAAAGCTTCAGGGATATGGTTGCCAATATAATATGCATTGCTAGATATGATATGATTCCTCAACATGATTCAAATAAGCCAACTGAGTATCAGCTTCAACATTGTTATCAGGGATATGTGGGATAAGTTGTTCTAGCACATAGCCTATCTTCTCACTTTTGAGAAAAATTCTCATATTTCAAAGCTAGACTATGAAGTTAGGCCCAATTAACTCGTTGGAGTCGAGAATAGTGCATAAATTTAGGTTAGATGAACTCATGATACAATATGTATACCTACATGTGAAGATTGAGAAACATGTTAGTGCATGATCATGTACATGTATGTATTTTATAAGATCTTTTATAAAATCTATATTTTCTCTACTATTTTATTATAAACTAATAGCCCTCACTATTGATTTGAGAAAACTTGATGGTTTTTTTAGTGAGACTGTACCTATTTCTCATTAAGGTCAAACCTTAGGTTAGCCCAACGAGCCCAATCTGTAACAAAACTATAGACATCTCATGCCAATTGCATTTGCATTGCAATTACTAATCATTGGGTCACTAACTCTTGGTGCATTTATATCTCATACACAATTCCCCAATCTTGCCTCTAGAACTAGTAGCCTTAGGTTAGCTTAACAAACTAATGGACTCTTTAAGATGGACCCATTAATATAGTTGTAACATATTCGATGTAGCATAAGCTTAGGTCAGTTCAATAACCCAATACTAAGAAGAACTCTAGTTAAAACTATATTAATAGAAGGCTTACAAGTTTTAGTATTATTTGAGGGATTTATTCCATTTAAGCTTTATCAGGGTTGCATTCTTTGGTATTCATATGCAAAAGGGATTTCACATGCTTTGGCATACATATACATATTTAATCTCATTAAATCATACATATGCTATTTAATCATATTAAATATGTGATCTAGTTATGGACTTTTACTACATTGATTTCCTTGAGCCAAAGGAAACCAATTTGAACTAGACACTAGGTAGTATGCATGAATTACAAACTTAATAAGAAATAATTAAAACATTTCTATCTACTTTTGGTCCTCATTGGTAGGCATTCTTTTCTATTTGCTCCTTACATTTCTTTTTCCTATTATAATCCCATTTAATGTAATTACATAATAAAATTATTCAGAAGACCTCAAGTTATATGTAAATGGAATTAGATGAGAAGAGAAATGCAATAGAAATGAGAGAAAAGGCTGAGATATGCAGGCCTAATTTAACCAAAGAAAATTCATGTAATATTGATTAATCACATTAGTCATTTGTCCATAACTAGTTATCATGATAAACATACACCCTTAACAAGCATTTCTAATACATCACATGTATTAAACCTTAAAAATTCGATTATAATTGATTACTATAATTATAACACTTATAAAACTAGTTCGATTCATCCATTCTTGACCTAATCAATTTTTCATGCTTATTTGGTGCAGAATTAATCATATTACCATGAAATTTAATTATTTAATTATATTAAAATATTAAATTACAATTCTCCATTTTATGGAGCTCTAATCTCATTAGAATTCTAAAGTAATCAAAACACTTTAAGCACAATCAAGTAGAATCATACTCTTTTGTAGAAGGAATTTTGAATCGCATAGTACAATTTAGTCTAAACCATTTTGATGAAATTTATCCATATTTGATAAAAATGAAAACCAATCCATATAATTAATAAAAATTTCTAATCTAATTATAATTTTAAATCAATTTAGGATTAGAATCCAAATTCTACTAGAAATCACATTTCTATGCAAAATTTGGCTATGCTTGTCAATATCATCTCATATTCAAAATTTTAGTGAATTTATTAATAATTAATTTAACTTAATTAATTTAAAGATGATATTTATCATATATTTCTATAAAAGAAAAATCCAATCATATTTAATTTTAATTTTAATTAAAAATCTTTAAACGATATATCACTAAGAATTGAATTCAAAGCAAATTGTAAAATCGATTGCAACTTGGACTGTGACATTGACCCAAAAAAATTTTGGATTAGTCACAGAATACATTGGAATCTTTTTAAAACTATAATAATCAGTTTTATCAAATAAAATTTTCCCTTTAAGTCATTCAACCCATGGAAAATTCAACCGACAAAAATGACAATTATGTGATTCAAAATTATGACAATCTTCATAATCAAGCAAGTTTATGAATCTCATTCATGTATAAATGATTTTCACCACTTAAAAAAACTTTTAATTAGCATTATAAACATCTCTTATTTATAAAAAAAATCTATTATGGAATTATTAGAAATCAAATGAAATAATAAACACAACACTTATGACCAATTGATTTTTACTTTTCTTAAAAATCCAATTGGTTGCTTCATTTAATTTCTAATTAGGTTAATATGATTTTCAGGCCATATGTAATTAGAATTAAAATCCCATTTTAACTCATCATATATTAGATTAAATCACCAAAGCAATTAAATTAATAAAGCATAAAAATCAAATCAAAAGACCTCTTCCTATGCGTATAAGAGGATATTTCCTCCATTAAAACTGATTCATATGAATTTAAGATCAAGAAATCTGATTTTTAAATCATTCCATATCATTATTAATTATGTTAAATTGATTTAAATAGCAAATTAAAAATCACAAACCACCATAGGATCAAAAAATAATATTTTATGCATAAGCAACCGTAACTATAATTTTCAAATATTTTGAATCTTTCAAGAAGCTAGCTTTAATACCAATATTGGTTTTCATCATTAAAATGCAGTTGAACTTTTAAAATTTTTATGAAAACTATACAATGATAATAGATCCAAAAGATTAAAAATTCATAAACAATAAAAAGCATAATAGCATTTTTGGTGTTTATTGTTATTTATAAACTCATGCGATTCTTTTTCTTTAGCTTTTATCATTGGGTTGTCACAAACCATAGTGATACTCCTCGGGAATACCTCTAAGGTATCCATACAAGAAACTTGAGGAGAGAGAGACTGTGAATTTCTAGGTGTTAGTAAGAAATTCTCATGGATGAAGAAGAGAGGAAGAATGTATGTAAAGGGCTTTGAGTGTAGTGGCTACTCAAATTGCTTAAGCATGTTTTGATATGTTAGTTGATCACTAAGGATATATTTGTACTCTTTTAGATCCTTTTAGTTTAGATTATTAACACTAAAAATCTAACCTATTCTAACCTTAAAAAGCCCACAAAATGGGCTCTTAACTAGGCTATGTGCATAAGTCTCAAATTAGGCTCATACACATCTGCACAATTAGCTTGTCTAGAAAAATTTTATGTGGCTTAACTAGGCTCCATAATTGATAAACTAGTGGTATAATTTATGGCCTTTTTAACATTTAAAAGGTCTATTTAAATTGACCTAAATAGCACCTCAAATTAGGCCCCCAAGGGAAAGTTCTCAAAAATGCTATTTTATGATTTTCTACACACCAATTAGGATCTAAGCCCAATTATTCATTCTTCCTTTTTAATTCATATTTTAATGATATCTAATATCATTAAACCATTTAAACATTTTAAATCTCCCCTCACTTCTTTTTGTGTGTGACCTTATGGGTTTCTGAAGCACGTTGGTAATACATAGTGAATTATAGTCCTAGTCCATCTAAGACTTGTGGTTTAATCCTATTGAGTCTATAATTAATTCCCAATTAGTAATTCACTTATGTACAAATCTTGAGATAGCCATACATCAAAACTACAAATGTTAAAAAAGTCAAGTGGTTTGACTTAACCCTTCTATATATAGTAATCTTGCAATTCATCTTTTCACTACACTTTATCTCGTTTAGGTTTGAGTATGGACTTGTGTCAACTCAATGCTTAAATAAGCATGTCTAATTAAGCCCTAAGCATGTTAATTTTAAGATTTGCATTTATATTCCCAAAATGGCTTCATGAATCTCATTTACATTTGTATTTCACTTTGGCTAAAGATTTGCTGAA
>CANXYI011453670.1:0-12996 GCA_948208565.1 Hura crepitans | reverse complement strand
CCTAGTCATAAAGTTGATATCACCCTCTTTTACAGCATCTAATCCCTAAATGTCCTTATCAACAATGACACCAAAAGAATTATTCCTAGAAAAAATTATGATCATCACTTAGAGTACTTTATAATCATAATGTTTATCCTCATAAGTAATCGATAGTAAGTCACCAAAAATGCATAGTTAGATGCATTTTTCCTATTCCACGAAACCAGGCAAAAATTGATGTGCAAAATTAAGAATTATCTATAAAGATATGGGACTTACACCTTAAAAGACCTTTTAAGCCACTAAGGGTGAGATCCCTAAGGTGAGTACAATGTCAAAAGAGTAATTATCATTAAAGGAAGGAAACGCGATAGGGGTATCTAAAGGAATGTCAAAATTTAAGATAACAATAAACTCCTCGAGTGTGGGGGCAATCTCTTGATGTTTAAAGTTGAAAACATGAAAAATTGGATCCCAATAGTAAATAGCAGCATGAAGAAAATTAGGGTCTATCTTTGCAAGGAAAAAGAAAAATAAAAAAATGCAGCAAACCACGAATGGGAATAAAGGAGAACTAAAAACTAACTTGAGGATACACCTCTAAGCACGCCTAGTGGGCAAGATCAGCATTAGGTCTCCAAAGTGTACTCTTTTCACTAGAGCAATGTTTTGTGGATGGTTCATAGTTATAGAGGGTGGAAAATGCTTAAGGATGGGCATAGAGATATCAATCATTGGAGTAAAAAGTGGGGGAACCATTAAAGATGGCAAGGCTAATGTCATTAATGTCTCCCCAATTGCCAAAGAATTATCGGATGAAGAAGAAGAGGTTTGGAAAGACATGTGAGAAGTCTTTTTGGGAAATCCAAAGGACAAATTGAGAGAAAAAAGCAAAGAATAATGATCTAAAGTAAGAAACTAAAGTAAAAGAAGTGTAGAAAGAGAGGGAAGTTGATAGTTTTAAAACTATGGATAAAGTTTGCACAGATTTAGTTGTGCAATTTTTGCACATATATCTACACGGACTTCCCCCATAGGGCCTCCCTCATAAACTCCTCATTTGCATAGATTACAATCATAGACTTACTTCTTCTAAATGATGTCCACACAAACCTAATCCATGCAAAGGCCTCTTTCACGTACCAAGTCCACACGAACTTAGTTTGTTCCAGATACCTAAGAACATAACTTTGAAAGAGTCTAGAAATAATTAGGCCAATATTAGAAGGTAATAATAAGTGATTATTCTTATCAAAGCATGATGTTACATGTAAAATATGCATGTTAAAAGCTATTTTGATCATATTTGGTCAATTGATCTTCATTTGCTTTTTCTAATCAACAAAACCAATTTTAAATCAACACTCTTAACCATCATATTTTTAGGTCATAGTTACTATGTGGTTAATTTATTTTATTTGACTTTTTTCAACTAATAAAATGAATTCAACCTCTATTTTTAGAATAATTAAGATTGGTCAATCTATTTTCATTAATAAAATTGATTCAGCCCGAGTTTTAGCAAAAGCCTATCTTGTTCATCACTATATCTATTTTTTATTCATTAGGAAAATATTTGTATAATCCATAAATATGTCATTCAACATTCCTCATAAGTTGTATCTTAATAAAATTTCTAACAAACATTATTTTGGTGTTTTTTCAACAAATTCAACTTAAAATCTAATTTGTTAATAAAAGATGAGGAAAACCTACTTTCAACGTTACAATATTCGATAAGAGCACTTCAACATAATCTAACTTAATCCATCCCTTTTTAAATAAAAGATAAAATTATATGAAAAAACTATAGTTAATTCTAATGTCTTGATTTATGGACACCTAAGATAAAATGGAGTAAAATCAGCTCTTAAATCCACTTCATCTAAGCCATGAATAGGGTTTAGTTGCCTTAAAAATCAAATTTTCTTTTCAGTTCATCTTTATCTAATAATTTAGCTTTGAAAGTTAATTATTAGAGGCACAACATTCCTATAAAGTTAAAGATTAAGTTCTTCAAAAAAAGGTAAACTACCGAAAGAAAATAGAGACTGCTTGTTTTGAAGATTTAAACATTACCTAAAGGCAAACATTAGCTTTTTAATCTATCCTTTTGATTCAACTTCATGTTAATCCAACATTATCACATATTTCTAACCTTTGGATTCAACTTCACATTAATCCATCATTATCATATACTTCTTCACTTCATATTCAACTTGATGTCAATCCACCGTCATCCTTTGGATTTAACTTCACATTAACCCAACATTATCGCATATTTCTTTCCCTTAGTTTTGACTTCACATAAATCCAACATTATCACATGTTCTAACTTTATGATAATCCATTGTGTGTTTTATTACCTGGGGTTCAACTTTACATCAATCTATTAACATATTTCCTACTTTTCAAATTTAGCCTTGCAAGTCAATCCAATACTTAGCACATCAAATCACGACAGCATAGAATTTCTTGAATACTTTGTTCTGGGATGTTTTACTATTGTATTTTCATAACACACACCAAAGTGAAGGCAACTGTAGATGCCCTACTTTAAAACCCGTGATGATAACCAAAGATGAGCCCATACTACAAGATAAAAGAGACCAAATCTATGTCTGTATAGACAAACAAAATGATCAAGGTAGTATTAAGTTTGCACGAACTACTATTGACCCAATCAAATCTGAAAGGCCCATGGGGCTGTAGCCCAATTAAACCTATTGAAAGCCTATATTCGCACGAACTTAATTTCTCAAAAGATTAAGTTTGCATGGACTTTTCAATGAAAAGTTTTTAGAATCTTAGTCTTTCTAGCTAGACTCTAATTCTTAATCCTAACTAGGATGGGAATGCTACCCAGAAACACTATAAATACCCTTCCCATCAACCTATTTGAATAACTTCTTATTATCAAGAAAAAACCCAAATTTTATGAGTCTAAGGCATTCATACTCTAAAGCAAGATTCGATCTACTAGTCTTTTCACCTACATGAAATAATTCTTTCTTTCAAAACCCAACCTTTTATCTTGTAGCTTGGTGCAATATTAGGGTAAGTTCTTAGGTCACTTTAATAATACATTCTTCCCTATGGTTTCAATGACCTCTAAGGATTAGTTAGTCATGTGAGGTTATCCTTTATGATCCCCATACCAATTATAAGAGCAAGCTAATGACTCATCATGCTTACACATTTATCTTACTTGTCTTTTTGAACAATGATTGTACACTCAGCATAACACCAAAAGTCTTCACAGATAATACCCATGAGATGCTTGAGTCTGTATGGACATATTTTTAGTGTTATGACTATGTTTTTTAGTCCATAGAGTCTATGCTTGATAATAGTTCTATGTTTCATCTTTTGTATTCTATTCTAAAATTCACTCAATACTTAATAATATATGTTTCACTCATATTAATCCTTACAGCATGTTATTAATATCTATGGTAAATATATTTTTATAACTAAACCTTACACACTTTGATATTCAATATACATGTTATTTATATTCTAGAATCAGTACATAGTCTACATAGACTCCCTTTTGCATTGACAATAGTCTGTATGGACATGAATGATGAATAATTGCATGATTATTAAGTCTACAAACATGTAAGATACAATGTATAGTTGATTTCTTTAACATATCACCATGTAAGTGTTAGGTAAGGGCTAGAAATATCATCATATGAATAATTACCAAGGGTATGTGAGTTGTGTTTATTTTGAATAATATTATTTGTTAACATATCATTCTTAATGTTAGCACAGTCTCCTATTATAAGGGTTTATACACTCGCATGAACTTAATTTTTCTATTTTTTGTTAATTGACATCCATATGTACTTATAATGCTACTATGATTGATGTGTTTCATATAACATTTCAATATTTTCTTTGATGATTCAACACTATTTGTTGGATATTTATATATATAATTTGGGCCCCTGTAAGGCCATGCACTATTTTCTCTAATTGTGTTTTTTGAGTGGGCATTAGCTAATGACCTTGCTCTAGAGATAAGTCTAGATGGACTAAGTCTTATCTTTATTATGTAGTCTACACAGACTAATACCAACAATCACACGCCATCCACATGGACCAGGCAATGTAGGAATAGGACCAATTCTTTATTCCTTGTTTACTTATTTGGTTTTACACCTTTTATCTTCTTTTGCTTATTTTTAGGTAGTAATAGATAGTTTAATAACTTATTTTACATGTAATGAGACTAACTTCACATCAATGATTTTTCTACCTAATTAACTGATGTTTTCTTAATAAAATTGGTTTTGAGTTTTCCTTAATAAAAGTCACATAAAATGCATTTTAATAAAGGCCAATCTCCTAGAAATGGGAGTTAGGCAATTATCGCTAATTCCTATGGAATTATAGATAGTTGTTAGGTTAAACAAAAGTTAATAAAAAATTGGATTTATGGATGTTCAATTTATATTTATGCTATGTTGTACATTTCTAATATTGCCACTTATTTTCTTTATGTGAAAAGGTGACATATATGTTTTTAACTATAATGCTTGCTTGCATGATATGGGATTGATAAACATTAGAATATAAATAAAGGTATATTATTAGGCTATAAATAAAATGTGATTTCAAACCCTTTTTAGGCAAAAGATTAGTGGTCTTAGTGTAGAGCCATATGGTAACTCCAAACACTAACCGCCTCATCTTTGATGCATTAGAAAACCATAGGAGTCACTATTTATGGCCTAAAAAATACTATTCTTAACTCGAGATTTTTGAGTCATTACACCTCATGATGCTGGTACTCAATTAAAGAAAAATAGAGGTGATCTTATTGCTCAATTTGAGTATGCATAAATTTTTGGAAGTCTTATACATTTAAGGAATTTTTATCAACTTGGCATAGCATATGTTATATGTAGATTGAGCATATATATGCACAATCTAAACCATGAGCATTGGGTTGTACTAGTCAGACTAATAAAATATTTGAGAGGTATTATGAACTATGGTATTCAATATAACAAATTTCCTACTATATTAGAAGGATATAGCAATACAAATTGGATTTCATATTCAGATGAGAAAAATCTACTAATGGTTATATATTCACCCTTGGTGATGGCACAATTACTTGGAAATTAGCCAAATAAAAAATTATTGCTAAATCTTTCATTGAGATAGAGTTTATTTGTAATGCCTAAAAATCCTGATTTCATAACTATTACCTCCAAGGGCATGCATAGTGTTTTCGAGTGATCAGATCATATTGAGGTGGCCACTGAGAAGTACTAGTCATAAAACTTATATAGGTAAAATAATGATGAAAATGAAATAATTAGCACTTTTCACTAAACCAATAAAATTTTTCATGTCGAGAACTAATGAATAGTGACTTAAGTTTGCATCAAGCCAAGAAATGGTTGAAATGTGCTTGGATTTAACCAAAAAGAGCATAAACTAAAAGTTAAAATTCAAATGAGTCTAATAGTGGTGAAATCAAAATTTTTTAAGGTCATTCAGTATTTTAATCGAATTTTCTAAATACGTGAGTGAATAGTTATCCAAGTTTCCCTTGGCTTTAGGACTTGAGATTTTAGGGGTCCCTTAAATGAAAATTTTGGGAATTTTTTACACTAAAAGATTAAATTTTGGAGGCCTTGAAAATTAAATATTTATTTTTAAAACTTAAAACATAAATAGGATTAATCTAAACCATCGAATTAAGACGTGGCGCGATCGTGGTCATCTACCTCTATAATAAAAAGTGGCATGTGTAGGCTTTCCCATATGTGTGAAAGCTTTCTTCTTCCTTTCCTTCCTACCTTAAGTTGATGCCATTTTCTCTCTCCCTTCCCTTTCTTTTTTCTTTTTTTCACTCCTAAATTGAAATAGATTCTTCAACTTAAACCCCTTATATTGGCCTCAACTACCTCATAAACAAGAATATACTGGCAAAAAGCCAAGAAATTGATTGTTTGGAGAGATTTCCAAGGTTTCTTATTTTTCTTATATAGTATTTAAGGTGAAGATAATACATACATAATTAGATTTTAGTTTGGATATGTGTAGATTTTTGTATGATTTTTCTAAGTATAAAACCTATTATGTTTGTAGCTAAAGAGAGAGAATTAGTGGAGGAAAGGAAGGACAAGGATTGAGAGGCATATTTTGCATGCTCTAGAGTCCACTATAAGTGAATTTAATAAAAAATGCTTTATCTGTTATGTGTATATGCATTTTGAGTTTGTATGTGTGTGTATGGAAATGTTAGTTTAGATGTGTGTTTGTGTATTTGTGTGGTGAATGTGTGCATGAGAAAAGGTGATAGAAATAAGCATGGTTGTATAAAGAAATAGGGGGAAAATAATATGTATGTATGTGATTATGGTATAGCTTAGTGTACATAGGTATGCATGTGTAAGTCATGACATGTTATATAATAATGAAGGAGTTATCTAGTGGTAAATGTGAGTAGTATGATTAATTGTCGTGAATTAGTATGTGTGTGTATTTAAACATAAGTGTTACAAGATGTGTATCAAGATAAATGAAGGGTATGTGTGTCCTAAAGTGAGGCCAAAGTCTAAATAACCTTAAATGTGAGTGGTAATAATAGAGGGAATAAAGGAAAATGGATAACTAGATGTGGTTGCAATGTATGATGATGTAAGGAAGTAGCATCGTAAGTGCTTGACCTATACTCATGTGATCAGGTTTGCAATCATGTTAGAGTGTGTTTAGCCTATTATTTGATGTAATATGTAATGCTTGAATGAGTTCCAATAAACCATATTTTGAACAACTTAAAAGGCTACTTAGATAAGGTGTGTGCATATGACTTTATGTATCGTAAAATGAAACATAAAAAAGGATAAGAAGGTAAAGAATAGATGATGAATTTAACAGAAGATTAGGACTTACCCATATTAACAAGACCATATATTAGATAGTTGACTGGTCAACTAGAGAGTTAGCAATTGCTAGAGACTTTAGTTCTTATGGATAATTGCTTGATGATATCATATGGTAAGTGCAGCTGTCAAGGTTCTAAATTGTATTGTCTTGGATATTAGGAGGTCTAGTTAGGTTAATCCCTATTATCCACTAGTATTTGGGGTATTAGGAGGTCCACCTAGGCTGATCCCTACTATCCTATTATTGGGAGGTCCAGTAGGACTGGTGCTTACCATTTCGGTATTGGGAGGTTCCTCTGAACTAATCCCTGCTATCAAATGGATACAGGTGGGTGCAGTACTAAGGTCCATAATATGGGCCACTATATAGGTATAGACCCTATTACTTAGTGTTAAAAGCATTATCATTTGAGTATGGGCCATAGGTGTAAAATAAACATAGTACTCTGATAGGAAACTATAAAATTGTAAAATGGGATACGCCAAACTAAAACATGAACAATTAACATAATTATGAATTGCAACATGGTAACTTAGTTAATAAGGCAGTACGGTATGTTAAAAATATAACTGGTGATATATATTGATGGTAAGACAGTTTCATGTATATGACACACTTGTATGATGCATGATGTATGTGTACTTCATATAATGCATGTTTCATTAAATTCACCACAAAGTGAATACTCAGTGTATCAGTTTCTCATTGCATAGGTAGTAGATAGCAAACTTGCAGTTGATGAGCAGTGTAGTAGCAAATCCTCTTTTAAAATTATATTTTAGGTTTCTTTTTATAGTTTGTATAGTCTAGAGGAACTCATGTATATCGGTTGGTCTAGGTAGAGTTATGTAAACTTGTTATATAATGGCTTGTAAATATTAATATAGGTTATAATGTGGGCATGATTATGATACATGATTTATATGCTACATGCTTGACTCTGCGATTATGATGACTATGTGAAGACAATAACATGAGAATGTTGGGAGACCAAAAAGGTATAGAAATATGGGATATGGATGAGAATGACTATAAAAGTGTTTTTTACAAATTAAATTTTTTAGTTTTTCACCCGAACAACTATTATGTTGCTGGATTTTTATTAAAACGTGACTTGTAATTAATTTCCTAAAATAAACTAGTGTTTTAGTGCTAAAAGACACAAATAAACTAAAAGGGGTTTAAAAAAGATAATGAAATGGCATAGTGATATCTCTTATTTGGGTCCAGTGTTGGAATGAGTAAAGGATGTCACATTAGGTGGTATCAGAATCGGTTTAGGCATTCCTAGGTATAGCATGCATAAGTGCCATCGATTAGAGTTTTATGTCAAGTAAAACTACACTGCTTGAGGCTGATTATCTTTCCTTTTGTAGTAAATCAAGATGAGTGAGTGTACCTTACTAGAACAAGGGGAAGAGGTGGCTAGTAATGCACTAATGAATATACATAAGGCTATAAGTTTAGTAACCCTAGTGCTGAATGATGTAATGCATTCGGCTCGGATACAAGCTTCATTGGCATTACTATAGTAAATAGTTGACCTGTTGAGATAGACTACTACTGCAGCTGCTCCACCACTACCACTATTAGCCACAGTATAGCCTTCATAGCTAGTAACATTACAAAAGACCTACCTAGAAAAGGCTAAAAAGATAGGGGCCTTAGATTTTGTAAGAACTATAAAAGAAGATACAGCTAGGGTGGAGTGTTGATAGGAGCATACAATCAAAATTTTGCAGTAGCTGTAGTGCACCCTTAAAGAGAACTTGATATGTGCCACCTCTCTCCTATGGGAAAAAGCATTCCACTAGTGGGAAACCACGTAGAAGAGGAAAGTTGTAGCATATGTGACTTAGGAATTCTTTCTTTAAAAGTTTGAAAAGAGGTATATCTTAGAGACATACATGGATAAGAAGAGCCAAGAGTTCCTAAAACTAAAGTAGGGGTAGAGATTAGTGTCTGAGTATGAGAAGGCCTTTGCCTAATTGAGTTGATATACAAAAGAGATCATCCCCACTGAGGAGAACCACTATAAAAGCTTTAAAAAAGGCCTCAATGTTGAGCTCAAGATACAGAGAGCCACTTTAAAGATCAGAGAGCTTACCTTTATAGTGTCAGCAGCTTATGCCATAGAGGAAATATTAAAGGAAATAAGAGAGACCTTTTAAAAGAAGAGGCCTTTTACTGCAAGTGTGAGACACCTTACCCAGTCTGAATGTCAGTCGATCACTGAGCCCCACTAAGGAATGCATGTAAATTGAGATATTCAAACTTCTATTATATCCTTACTTGTTATAGAACATTCTTATTAAAAGATTTCACTTGTGAAAATGTGGGATTTCAAAAAGCTTTTCAAATAGTGTTACATATTCAAAAATCACCTCATGCCCAAAATTTGGGCAGCATAATAGCTATATCAGACACTATCCAAAATTTTTGAATAGTAATTTGCATAATAAAAATACACTTCTAAGACATCTACACACTTTTACAATATCCATGTGATCCTTTAATCACTCCAATAGCCCATAACACAATAATAGGATATCTCAACCTCAAGAAGAGATATCATACAACAACATATAATTTTAAATAGTTTTATAAGAGTTTACAAACTTTGAAAATCCAAAAAGATAAAAGGATAAACTTAAATATAGCTTAGGCCCATTTCCCTTTTTACATTTACAACATTGAGTGCCCAATACATCACATAACTACATTATATGTAGATATTAATTACCATAAGAAAAGCTTTCTCTTGATAAACTGGATATCCTAAGGCTTGAGTCTTAAAATGTCTTCCTACCTATGCATCACAAACAAATGAAGTGCTAAGTGAATGCTTAGTGGTGTAATCGAAACAACTTGTGCTAAAGCCATTATTAACATGCCATTTATATGTAGTTAATGTTTGTACATAAAAATAGTCAATATCCTCTATAAAGAATCATGCAAATCATGATATGCCATATTGTGATCATAAAACATTCATCATGCATATGTGTATCCATACCACCTTTATAGTGTACATACAACCAAAGATCGAGCATTTATCACAAACAACAAACATTATTTCACATATTGCATAAAACTAACATTTTGACTATTATAGCACACATCATAAGTCAAATTTTGTATTTACCTTAATCTTTTAAGCCCAATTTGGATAACCACAAAATCTATGGATAACAAGATCAAGGATGTGCAGTGGCCCACATTTTAAACTTGATGGCTGCTGCACCAACATAAAAAGGGGTGTGTAGTACCCATTAAGGCTTACGTTGATACACTCGTATGTGAATGTGCAATGGTCCTTTTAGAACCTTATCACAGCTGCACCCACATAGATTCAAAGATCATAAAATAAATCCATGGGTATGACATATATTAAATCCTTAGATATATAATCTAGGTGTAGAACTACCCTAGCAGCTACTATATCCCCTAACTGAATTCCTAGGTTGTTGTATCTCATGGGCCAAATTTGATATGTTTTAGTTTCACTGACTTAATTAATCTTACATAACTTTTAACTTCCTTATTATAGCCATCAAGTGAGTAAAACTGGACAATTACATCAAAAATATCATTTTAGCGATCATGCACATATTAACATGCATTTTTGCCATATTAGTACTATATGCACATTTAAAGCATATTTTTATCTCATTTATGGTTATTACTATGTATTTACCATTTTGATATTCATTTGAGAGCATAAGTTCATTCAAGACACATTATGCCTCAATGCTCATCATATTACTCATAATATGGCATATTTAGTGTTAAACACCACTTTTAGGCTCATTTTGTTTTTAGAACCTATTTGGCCCTAAATTCCATGCATACATGATTTTAAACATGTCTCACTATAAGCACAATAAGTTTGACAAGTGGATGCATAAATTTCATATTTATGGTTTTATATGCACAAGCATTTTTAAAAGGGCTCATTCGACCATATGTACTATTAAAGCATGCATTGGCATATTATATCATACACTAGGCCATAATCACATATTCATACCCATAATCATGCATAATTCGTAATATGAACTTATATTGCCTACTAGTCCATTAGGCTACTAAGTATCACACACTTTATTCACTCTCTTTTCTCATTACAATACACAACACTTATGCATATTGTTATTTACTTGTCCAAACCACCCAAAATGGCATAACACTAAGCCTTATAGTATAATGACACCTAAATGTAACTATGAATACCAATATGCAAATGTACATCAAATTATATTATGTTCTCATTTAATCATCACTTAGCATGTCTAATACCATTTCCACACATGTAGCACATACACAAGGTTGGCATCGTAACCATTATGCCATCACACATAAGATGGTCACAATTAGCATATAATTTTGTATATAATGCAAAACACATTAATCAAACTCAGAATCATGAGCAAAAGTAATTTCATACCCAATTTATGCCATTTTTCCATATTATGCCTAAATAAGCACATTATGAATATTCTCCCTTCTAAATGCATTTCCATACTTTCATTCAATCCCTTATATGTCAAAATAATAAGTAACATCATTTTATGCTTAATTATGCTCATAAGTTACACTAGGCACTTTAGACCTCATTTACTCCATATTATGTTCATTAGGACAAATTAAGCATAATATATATATATATATATATATATATATATCCTATGAATCCTAATTAATTCTCATCATCTAAAACTCCTATCACATATTATAAGACCTATATAATCTAAAAAATGCCTCACATTTATGACCATTTATTACTTATTAGACACATTATGGAATTTGATATTTATAATTCAATAATGCACATTTTATTTTGATTACACATATTGAGAGTGTCAAAATGGAACCCCTAAGGCCCATCTATGCCTTCAATTTCCCTTTGTCTCAAGTTTTGTCAAAATTCCCTAACATACTATTGAGAAACCTTGAAAAATCCATAATAAATTAACTGATACTCAAAATAAAAATCTAAAATAGTAATGATACTCTTGGGCATCCATAAAACATAGGAAAAATATTAGAAGTCAGAAAAACTCACCCAAACCAAAATTATTTACTATTTATGAGGGTTGGAAACTAGGAATTTCAATCATTTTCCTTTGCAAATTCCATTTTCGAG
The DNA here is from genome assembly GCA_948208565.1 of Hura crepitans. Classification (NCBI taxonomy): domain Eukaryota; kingdom Viridiplantae; phylum Streptophyta; class Magnoliopsida; order Malpighiales; family Euphorbiaceae; genus Hura; species Hura crepitans. The sequence continues at coordinate 953 of CANXYI011453670.1, read as the reverse complement.
AGGTGTTCGAGAGTGTGGAGGCTCTTGAAATATTTTTAGTTGAGGCAAAAGTGGGCTTAAATGGGAGAAGAGGAGAAAAAATGGTGGGTTTTATGGAGAGAAAGTCATCGACTTTCTTAGAGGAGAGAGGGAGATGGAGATTAAAAGAAAATGTTGACTTTTAAAGAGTTTTGACCCGTTTTTATATTTTTAAAAGTTATTATTTTTAATTGCATTTTTCTCCCTCTTTTCCTTAAGTTTTCCTCATCCTATTAACCAATTAAATGCCCATTTTATTATAAAAATTCACTTTTATTATGCCCTATAATCCTCTAAAAATCGAAGCTCAAAACGAGGAAAAATGATTAAATTCACTAGTTTTAATGTTACCCAATTTTTGAAAAATTAGTTCCCGATATCTAAAAGTTTCAATTTTAGTGCCAATAGCCTAATTAGAACTTTTAAGTATAAGGTTGTGTAAATCCCAAAATTTTCTAAGAAACTTTCAAATATTTACAATTCAACTAAAACTAAGTTACTATTCAAGTGACACTGCTGTAAAACTTCACAGTCATTTTTAACCACCTAAATGATGTCATTTTAACTTCAAATTTTACTCAAATTACATTATAATTAATACTTCCATTCAGTAAATTTAGTGTTCCTAGCCATGAGAATCATTATTCATGTCTTAGGAAGTACTATTCATAACACCAGGATTTTTCAGGTGTTACATTTCTTCCTCTCTTAAAATAAATGTCATTCTTGACAATAAATTATTACCTGATTCAAATAACTATGGGTATTGTTCTTTTATCTAAGCTTCCATCCCTTAAGTAGCTTCTTCTATCCCATGGTGTTTCTAGAGAACCTTCAATAAGGGTACTATTTTATTCTTTAGTTCTTTCACCTCTCTATTAAAAATCCTTACTAGTTTTTCTTCATAAGATAGGTTAGTATTAACCTCGATTTCC
>CANXYI011453511.1:0-11109 GCA_948208565.1 Hura crepitans | reverse complement strand
CATTCGCACAGATTTGCCTTCATGGAGATATTATGTCCATGTGGACCTATGTCTTTTATTTGCATTTAATCAACATCCTTACTTATTAATCAGTATCTTTGTGAATTAATATAAAATGTATGCATATATGATTTGAGGTCCCTTTAGACCATATATTGTTGTTCTAACTATGTTGCTTGAGTGAATGCAAGTTGTAGCCCTATTCTAGAGATAGGTCCAAATGGACCAAGTGCCACCCCTATCAGCATGTCTGCATGGACATAGGCTAAGGACCATACAGAGTTTGCAAGATCTTGACGACGTAAAAGCGGAATAGTTTTGCGCCTTTTGCTTATTTGTTCTGGCTTTGTACTTGTTATCTCTTTTTTGATTTTGGATTGTAATAGATAGTTTTAACAATTAATTTTACACGTAAAAGAGCTTAATTTCATGTAAATGATTTTTATATATGATTAATTAGTGTTTTTTTAATAAAAATAACTTTGATTTTTTCTTAATAAAAGTCACACTAAAAATAAATTTTAACAAATGCCAATCTCCTAAAGATGCGAGTAGAGCAATTACTGTAATTCTTATAAAATTAAGGGTGGTTGTCAGGTCAAATAACAATCAATAAATTACCTGATTTATGGATGTATAATTTATATTTACACTTTATCGTATATTTTAATTGCTGTAATTAACTATCTTCTTACGTGCAAAGGTGACATGAGTGCTTTATTAGATATAATGCTTGCTTACATGATACGGGATTGATAAATATTATAATATAAAAAATATATATATTATTAGAACGTAAATAAGATTTAATTCCAAATACTTATTGGTGCAGAGTTAGATTGCGACTCCAAATACAATCACCTTGTCTCCATACATAAATCTACGATCAGAAATCGCTGGTCACAAAATGATTAAAAGGATACCATATCATTGGGGTGAAAAAAATTGAGGAATGCAAGGGATGGTAGAATATTTTTAAAATTCAATGCAAAAGAAGTTATCACCAACGGGAGAAACAGAGGTAATCGTGGAGATTGTCGACCGCATCGATTTTTTTGTGGATGAATGTGGAACATCATACCAAAATTATAAAGGTTAAAGAATTAGAGTGAATATGGTTGAGATTTCATCTAAATTTACTGTTACTTCTTCCTTCGAATTTTACGGGCTCCGTTTGGACGCTAAAAACCGAAGTGAAAAGAGCAAATTTTCAGACTTTTTTGTGCCCATGTCATTTCCTGCACTTCATTGCCGCCAAAAGTTTTAGTTCTTTGTAATTTATATGGAGCATGCCACATTGTTACCGTGCTTTTGATCTTTATCTTTGCATATAGGACTTTAATTACTCATGTTCCCTAGGTGAACTGTCCTTATCTAAGTAGTAATCTTTAGTTTTTTATTCAACTAAATGTCTCCAATATTTTCGAAAAGGCTTAATTAGTTTTTTCTTTATTTATACTGGTTTGTGGTGAAAACTTCTTTTGTTTGCATTCCTTCAATGTCACTTTTCAGTTTTACTTGGTGTTTATAGCTTAAGAAAAAATTTATCTAATAATTCATAGCTTAAAATCATATCTATAATTTTTTTGATTTCCTTAATAGTCATTTAGTGATTTTTCCTTTTTTTAATAGTTTAAAAACCATCCACTCGGTTTTAATATACTTGAAAAACTTTTCAAAATTTTCGTGAGATATCATTGGCGTTTCAATTAGCCTTTGACCAAACTAATATATGTTTATTATTTAAGAGGAAGAAAAGTATAAAAAAGAGATACCGGTAGTGGCCATTAATTTGAAAGAAGTGTTTTTTTTAATATACTAAAAATAGGAAGAGTTAAATATTTTTTTTAATTATTTTTTTAATTTATAATTACGTGCATAAATTTATTTATATATTTATCAGATAAAAAGTAGAAAAAAAAAGTCGTTAGCAATTCTCTAATATATATATATATATATATATTATTTTAATTCTTTTTAAGTTTACCATTCTTTACTTATAAAAAATATTATTATATTCGAAGAATAGATTTTACTAAAATAAAATCTGACATTCTAACGTATTTTATATACGGAAGTATAGCTCTATAAAAACCAATACAATTTTAAATGATTTATTATTTAATTTTTCTTCTTCTTTAAAAAAAAAGGGGTAAAAAGGAGCCTGGGATAGGATGTTGTGTTTAGTTCTAAAAGCACAAAAGCTAAAGCGTGTGAAAAATGAAAACACATCCACAGAACAAAACCCGTTACAACCCAATCACTTCAATTTTCCCTTGCCCTAAATTAATCATTCCTTTGCTAATCAAAGCCTTACCATTCCCACCAAATCCTTGCTTCTACGTCCACAACTACTAGTAGCAGAACAAGATTCTCTTTGTTTCTAGGTCATTGTCTCTTCAAACTCTATTTTGCAGATTCTTTTTGTCTGTGTTTAGTTTCTGATTCCATACCCTTCTTCGTAACGAAATCCATGCTTTGGTGTTTTTCTTATTCGATTTTTTAAGTTCTACTTAAATGGTGATCTTAAGTACCTCTTTTACTGCTTGGATCCGTCATCTTCTTGCTTGCATGGGGTATGTCCCTCGATTCCACTTTCTGAATTTGTCTTTTCCAATTTTTAAATTAGTAATTCTGGGCTTTTTCATAATCTTTTCTTTTGTTAGCTTTTGCTGTGATAAGTGTCTATTGTATTTGGAATATGTTAAGATTTATGGTGGGAGTAATCTTTTTAATTTGATAAAGATTGCTCTGAGTATTCAAATTTTGACTTGACTTTATGTGCACTGAACTGGACTGGATTGATTTTCCTGTAGAGATAAGATTAGGTTAAAAAGGCTTAGAATTAATACTGAGGAACTCTAATAGAAATAAAAGGGATCTGAAGACTTTACTTCTTAGCTACATAGCAAAGTTGCATAATTATCATTCTCTCAAAGGCTGAAACTATTTTACCCAATATGTGATTAACCCAATTCGAGTTGAAAATATTAGTGAGAATGAAAGTTTTAGAAGCTATACTTTCCAAGATAAAAAAAAAATGATCTAGAGAACTTTTATTTCTGTTTAATAATACAATCGTTTTGTTACAGAATAGGAAACCTACCCTTCCCTTCTTTTAGCTTCCTCATATACTTGGTGTGGGACTCTAGGGCTTTGGCACAAATTAGGAAAGCTAGGCCTTGGGGACTATGTTGTTTGTGGAAAATTCAACAAGCCCAACTTAGTTGAACTAGATTTTCTGTCTCATAACCATTTGCATCATCCATAAATTAACGCTGGTTCAAACAAATTATGTGTCATCTCCTTGCCAAAAAGAGAATAGCAATTAAAGCTATGAACATGAATGGGTTATTGATGCTTTAGTTGTTGAAAAGAAAAATCAATCATTTCTCTCTACCTGAGACGGTTGATAATAATGACTGAATATGAATAATGAAAGCTTCAGCTTTAAAGGAACTACTATTTGTTTGTCTGGGGTGGGGAAGGTTGGAAGCAAAAGGAACTTGTTATAACCATTATTAGTCTTAGCTCTTCGTCTGTGTATATTTTAACCTGGTTTGCAACAGAGCAGAGGTTGTTTTGGATGTTGTGCTAAACCCACACCAATTATTGCTGTGGATGAGCCATCAAAAGGATTAAGAATTCAAGGGCGGGAAGTGAAGAAACCTAGCGTGTCAGATGATTTTTGGAGTACCAGCACATGCGATTTGGAGAACAGTGCTGTTCAATCTCAAAGAAGTGTTTCATCAATCAGTGCGAATCTCAGTAGTGGAACAAGTGGCATTAGCAATGCCTCTGATTTCGTGAATCATGGTAAATTTTCTGTTACTTTGTTATTCATTTTCTGATTACTTGTGAAAAAAATAATAAAAAAAAAAATTTATTTCTCGTTACTGTACTAATGCGGGATGCTTCTGCAGTTGTCATTTTGTGAATCATGTTTTTGACATACAATGATCAAGCTTATGGTTATCCTTTGATTACTTTATTTGTGATCGCCGTTTTTTCCTTTGTAACAACTGTAGTTTTGTTCACTGTTATATCAAGAGAAGTTTGGCATTTGTTACTTGCAGGTCTTAACCTGTGGCAGCAGAGCAGGCTTCAGTGGACTGCAAATAACACTTCCAGGAATCAAACCCAGCAGAGATGGGGCCGCAGATTTGGGTATTTTTCTTTCTTCCATGAGTTCCTTCAGTTCGTTTTCATTTTTTGTTTTCGTTGATGTTCAGTTACCTATGCTATTAAAACAAAGCTACAGCTAGGAAAAATAAAGTTTTCTCTAGGACTATTAAGTTTCTCCAAGAACCTTCTCCATTTTAGCCTCTTGCAAAATATTCCTAATGGTTATGAAGTACTTTTAAATGCATGTGATCTACTTCCAATGCCAGAATTGATTTTACGTGGTTTTGGAGATCAATGAAATCAGGAGATCTTATCTTAGATGTAATAAAGCCCTCGTAGATTTATATTAGTCCTTTTCTCCCCTGTAATTTTCACATTGACTTATTGCCTTTGCAGTTGGAATGTAACTTATGAAGGTTTACTTGGAAGCAGAAATCCATTCCCTCGGCCGATTCCATTGTCTGTAAGTCTGGCTGTGTGGGGTTTAACTGGTTTCTTGTGCATTTTGCAACAGCAGCATATTCATCGTTTGCTGACTGGATTTTGAGTGGCAGGAAATGGTTGATTTTCTGGTGGAGGTGTGGGAGCAAGAGGGACTATATGATTGAGGAGCTGAACTGCAAAAATGTTGCTTTTCGTCCTGTATACCTTATTTCTGTAAGTATCACTAGTAAGGGCCTTATGTAAATAACCATGGGAAAACAGTAAAAAAATATTTATAAGGTAAGACCAAACAAATGTTTTTATTCAATTGTATTAAATTAATCCAATTAATATCAATCCACTTTATAATTTCCTCCCATTTATTAATTTTGTGTTGCCATGTTGGAACTCGATATGAAAACATTCATTTCAAGAATGCTGCATCACCAAATGCATATATGCTCTGCACGAGTCTACTGAGTCTTGAGCTTATTTGGATGCTCAATCATTCAAAAATAGGAAGGTAATATGGCTTTTGTTGCATAATATTTTCCTGTTCAATCGTGGTGGTTGGGTTCAACGGTAGAAACGCTGGAGTTCTTGAGAAGGCAAGCGGGTGGTTATGGTACTTCATGGCCTTGAAGTTCATTCATGGTGGCCGGACTTATCAATATTAAGGAGGGTCACAAAATTGAATTTTATTACTATTAATGAGTTGGTCAAAAGAAATTCTTTTGTAACGCAATGCCTTAATATTCAATTATTTTTAACTTAAAATCGCAATGGCCTTAAAAAATTAAAATTTATTGTTGAATTTTTGACATAATATTTTTGCATAAATATGAAATATATTAAAAATTAATTTTAAATCAATATTTAAAATTTTTCCACTTGAATAATTAGAGTTACATTATTGATGTGATATTTCATGCAAGTATAAAATATATAAAATGTTTAAAAAAAAGGAATTTTAAGTAAATATTTTTATTATTTGTATATTTATTTTAAAGTAATATATTCCAATAATATTGATTTCACATTAGTAATTGAGTATTAAAATTTTCATTTTCTCGATGGCTGTGATTTTAAATATAAAAAAAAATCTTGCTAAGGTCACAAAGCATTGGCGGCCTCTCCCTTTTTACGGTAAATCAAAAATTGGATCTAATATAAAGGTTTTTATGCATATGGTGGCAGGTGAATTTAATGGTTAGAATTTAATATTTATTTTTTATATTTATGAGTATTAATTATTAATTATTAAATTTAATATGTATTATTTATTTAATATATATTTTAAAATTATTAAAAAATAGATTTTTTTAAATTAAAAATTTAGTATCCACTCTTGGTAGCTAAACCTACTTTTTTGCTGCATCCATTAATATTTTGTAATTAATTTATTTTTTTATATAATTTTATTTTTTTATCAGTCTTACATTTATAATGTTAATTAGAAAAATATAAATAAATTTATCAGTCAATGATCCCATATTTACTTTTTTTTTTTTGTTGGCAAAAGATGAGACTAATTTTTGGCAATAGTCTATCATATTATAATATGTTTACGGACTGATCTCATAAATTTTAGTTGTGGCATATATTTTTATTCTCATTTTCTACGTCATATATTTTTATTCTCGTTTTCTCTATATTACAAATTCCTATTTTAAATTTTCATATCTCATATAATAATTAGATATATTTAATATATTGAATATATCGCATTTGAATAATTAGATAAAAAATAAAATAATATTATAATATAATATGATGATTGAATATTAATATATTTTATATATTTGATGTATAGAATAAACAACTCATAATCGAAATTTTAATTTTTTATTCATTTGAAGCCAATAAAGTTTTAGATTATATATTTTTATAACATATCAAATTATTATAAAATTTCATTATATTTAATGTTTTTATTTTGTACTATAGTTATTTCCATGTTTTATTTAAAAAGAGAGAGAGGGAGAGAGATTTTCCCATGCTTCTATCACGATAACATAGAATCATAATCTTTTCTCTCGAAATTCAAAAAAGGTTTCTATTCTCTCTTTATTAGTAAATAAGATAATATCATGGAATATGATAAAATGCATGGATTTTCCATTAGAGTTTTTATTTTAAAAGGGTATGGCTTATATTGATAGAAATCAAATAAATTTATATTATGGTAAATAAATGAAGGCCCTTTTGAACACTATCATATTAGTTCTACATATGGTGCTGGAACTCTGTCAATAATTTATTTCGTTTCATGAGCATATAATTCGGGTTTTCGGTAATTACTAATTTATTTTATTATAATTAATGACATTTAATAAAATTGCTTGCGAAAAGTAGACAATATTAACATTTTTACACTTATAAATTCATAATTATTATAAGTGAGATATTTTGTATCAAAAAATCAAATCATGATTTTTACATGAACTAAAATTTTAATTATTTTCGTTTTCGGTTATTGCCGAGAACTCTTATATGCAAACCTTGGAACAATCATTTAAATTTTAAATGTACTTAATATTATAAAATACAGAAATATAATGTAACGATAAATTGAAACTGCTAAATTATAATTCACTAATATTTAATAGATGGTAATGATAAAAAAACATATATGTTCAAACTGGGTCTAAATAAAAGGAGTCTAATAAACAAATAAATATAACAGCAATGCTAAGGGACTAAAATAGAAGAAAATTGGAGTAATTTACACATATCGTCCCTCAACTATTTATCTTATACCTACTATATCATTTAATTTTATTTTTTATATAAAAATTTCTTAAATTTAGAACTTCTCTTTGATGAAGTATATTAAATGTATAGTGTTACTGCACTTTGGGTAGAAGTTTGTTACAATTTGTTATTTCTGTTTTTAACTTAAGTAGCAAGTTGTTACAGTTTGTTATTTCTGTTTTTAACTCAAGTAGCAAGTTGTTACAACAACTATTATATAAGTTGCAACTATTACATAAGCTGCATTGCATTTTTTCCATAAGCAATAAGAACCATTTTGTTCATATTTGGTTCACATGGTCCATATGGTATCAAAGAAAAAACTTCCTTTGCCTTTTCTATGGTAACTGTTTTTTTTTCCTCCACATTTTCTCGATAGCCAAACACCTCCTCCTTCTTCCTTTCTTCAAGATGGTGAACAATAACCGAACAAGGTTAGAAAAACCATTGCCAATCCATATTTTCTTCACCCGAATGAGCACGTTTCACTAGTCCTCATTTCACTTGCAATGGATGGACCAAATTTTCATTACTAGATTCGAGCCATGAAATAAGCTCTCATTTCTAAGAACAAGCTTAGATTTGTTGATGGTTCAATCATTGTTCCATGGGACAAAGACGATCCACTTTTCTCTAACTGGCAAGGGTGCAACATGATCGTGTACAACTAGCTCATCAATTTTGTATCTTCTGCAATTGCAAGAAGCATCAATTGGCTAGATACTGCTCAAGAGGTATGGAAGGACCTTCATGATTGTTTTTTGCAAAGTAATTCTATAAGAATTTCTGATATACAAAACGAAATTGCTTTATGTGTGCAAGGTGATTTAAGTGTGAATGAATATTATACAAATTTAAAGATTCTTTGTGATGAAATGTAGAACCTAAAACCTATACCTAATTGTGAATGCAATCTAGCTTGCATGTGTAATGCCTTGAATATTGTTTAACATTATCAAATCATCAAGTTTCTTAGAGGTTTAAACGAGAATTTTTGTTGCTGTCAGATCTTAGATCTTGATGATAGAACCATTACCCTCACTCAATAAAGTTTTTTCCCTTGTTATTTAACACGAAAGAGAAATCATGAGTCCTAGCATGTCTTCACATGAATTTGTTGTTTTTGTTTCTAAATCTACTTTTGCCAGTTCGAACTCTACAGGAGCTGGTAATACAAATTAGAAATCTTACCAATGAAACAAATACAATATCAATGATTCAAAGAGGCCAGTTTGCACTTTTTGTAACTATATTGGACAAACTGTGGATTGATGCTATAAAAAGCATGGACATCCTTAAGGAAATAGCAAAAAAAAAAAATAGAAAGCCACAATCTGCAGTTATAAATCAAGTTGAGACTATTGATAATTTCAATGAGAATATTAACGATTAAGTAAGCTTTAAGGAATTGCCTTCTTCATTTTCATTTACTAAAGATTAGTACATGCAGCTTCTTGCTCTTGAAGCCATTGCCAATGTTGCTTCATCATCTCAATGTGTTCAACATATCCTTCAGCTAATCCTTCTAGCTCTAGTATATATCTCTCAAATACCTCTTCATAAAATGATCATGATTATACTTGGGTAATAGATACTAGAGCTCTAGATCACACCATTTGCTCCAAGAATCTATTTGTCGAATGCCAATCTATTCTTAATTACACTGTCAATCTGCCAAATGGAGATTCATCCTAGCCACCCATATTGGATTAATGCAACTCACCCCAACCTTTACTCTTTAAAAAGTCTTATTTGTTCGATCTTTTTCTTATAACCTTATCACTATTAGAAAGCTCATTGCATATTTACCTTGTTATGTCATTTTCACTAATAATTTTTGTCTTATCTAGGACATCAAGGGGTAGAAGGTGCTTGATACAGCTAAGCAAATACATGGTCTTTATCATTTTGTTCTTCCACATCAGAAAATGCCAACTATTCTTTTTTCTTCATATGCTCATCTTGTAAATGCTTTTGATATTTGGCATTACAGGTTAGGACATGCATCTTAGCCTTGAATAAAAATTCTACAACAATAGTTTTCTAATATTTCTTATAGTAATCTTTCTATTTGTGGCATATGTCACCTAGCTAAACAAAAGAAAGCTAATAACAATCTTTGATGTTATTCATATTGACATATGGGGTCCTACTTCTATTTCTATTAATGGATACAAATATTTTTCAACTACTGTTGATAAATGTTCACGTTTTACTTAATTATATTTCCTCAAAACAAAATATGATCCTCGACCCTTACTATGATTATTTTATAACTTTGTTCTTACACAGTTTGATCTTAAAATCAAAATTATTCGCACAGACAATGCCAAAGAATTTTGTTAGTCACAAATTTTCAATACCACAGGCACCATTAACCAAACTTCTTGTGTCCATTGCCAACAAAATGGTCTAGTTGACGAGAACATCAGCATTTGTTGAATGTAGCTTATTCATTACTATTCCAAAGCCATCTATCTATCATATTGGCCCGAAGCCCTTGCTCACTCTATTTTCCTTATAAGCTAGTTTCCCTCCCCTCTTATTGATAATAAAACACCTTTTGAAATTCTACTCAATTGCCCTCCAAATTTTTCAAGACTTAAAGTCTTTAGTTGCATTTGTTTTGTATCCACCTTGCAGCATCCTCGAACTAAATTCCAACCTCATGCCACAAAATGTATTTTCCTTGGTTTTTAGTTAGGGGTAAAAGGATTCAAAGTCATTAGCCTAAATGATAACACAGTTTTTATGTCTTGAGATGTTTTCTATGAATCCATTTTTCCATTACATAATTCTCTTCCTACTATCAATCTTGATTCATCTGCTCCCATGCAATTCAATAATTCCTCTTCCATTCAAACACCTAAGTTACCATCATTGACCATAAGTTCTTCTCCTATTGTCTTTGATGCTCACATTAACAATTTGCAAAAATCCATTAGACACAAATACTCTCCTAAATATCTTAATGATTATTATTGTTATCTTACATCTACATCATCAACTGTCACTCAGTCGCTTACTAGCTCTTTCTTATTGCGCTCAGGTATTAAACGTCCTCTCTCTCTCATTTTCTTTCATATAACAAACTCTCCCCTGCACACAAAACTTTTTCCATTATATAACATGCCATTCTGAATAAAAATCATATTCCCAAGCTTTAATTAATCCTAATTGGCAATAAGCTATGCAGGATAAGCTTAAATCACTGGCAAATAATAATACTTGGTATTTGACTGATTTGCCTCATGGTAAGTAACCTGTAGGTTGTAAATGGGTCTTTAAAATCAAGTATCACCTTGATAGCATAATGGAGTAATACAAAGCAACACTAGTGGCCAAAGGGTGTGTCGCAACCCGTGTAACGTCCGTCGGTCGACGTCTTATAAACAGTGCATTCGGAACCTAATTGATATTTCTCGTGGTGTGGGTCATTATTTCGAGACCGATGATTGGCATATTGTTCATAAAACTTTGACGGGCCTGAAAAGGGTCAAAATGAAGAAATTAAAATTTTTAGCAAAACCAATAATTACTTTTAGGTTATAAACTACCAATTCCGGAGATAAAAATATTTTAAGACCCGGACAGTTGGAGATCCGAGAATGTACCCTGATGGTCTCGAAAATACCATACCCTGAACCTCAAAAATTCTATTTAGTATATTGAAAAAGGAATTGGAATTTTCTGAGATCATCTGATATTTTTTCGGAATATTTTATTCGCACCGTGAATAGTGCCAAAAAGTCAACAGTTGACTTTTGGGTTGAAATTTTACATGGACCTTAGTTACATTGATTTAGG
>CANXYI011453452.1:0-18260 GCA_948208565.1 Hura crepitans | reverse complement strand
GAATAAAAACTTGAAAAGGTTTCCCAAGTCAAAGGGAGACTAGAGAATAGGGTGAAAACCATTTATGGGTAATCTATTCAAAAGTGGGCTCCTACGGAAGAAACTATCTTCACCAAATTGCACTGCATCTAGTCCCATCATAGTCTTAGTAAACATTAGAAGAAAACGGTTCTAGCCTTTAGCTTTATTATCTGTCACACTAAACAAATGATAACATCCAAAGTGGCCTTCAAAAGTAACAGTAAGGTATTTAATGAGGAAAATGAACACGTATAAACTCACATGCAAAGATGGGATGTCTAAATAACTATTAGAATAAGCCAATAATGAGTACAAAGAAATGTGCTCCTACCTTAAAACCATCTAGCTATTAATAATGGAAGTACCCTAAGTGCATTAACCACTTTATACAAGTAGTGGGAAACACAGTTAAGACAACAAGGTACTATCTTAGATGAATAGGATACCCCTAGAATCACAACAAACTCTTTAGCTGAAAGGCACAATTCCTTATGAGAAAACAAAAAAAATGTTAAATTGTGGGTCTTAGAAATGGGTTGCAACTTTCAAAAAAGAGATGAAGTTAGACCCACTTAAGAAATTTCAAGCCATTAAATAGAGCCAAAGTAGAATTTGCTAATGTGGAAGGAAGATTAAGGATCTTGTCAAGTTTTTGAAGAAAATCATTACCCATTGATATATAAAGCATAAATAAGGATCTAAGCATGCATAAATGCATTTATAAAATAGGAGGCCAAAAATAGTTGACGACTATTTTTTATATTGAAATAGTCGTTTTACCTATGAAAATAGGCATTTTAATGATAATAAAAATTGTCTTTTCCATCAAGGAAAAGTTGCCATTTTAGCTTTAAAAATGGTAGTTTCAAAGCCATAGAAATGGTCATTTTCAAGAAGGCAAAATAGCCATTTTGCTTGGGCAAAAATGGCCATTTTGGCCTATTTTCTATTTAAACCTCATTTTTTCCATTTTAAAATTTTAACTTCATTTAGCTATATCCACAACATCCATTTTTTCACATACTACATCATGCCGCCTCAATGCTAGCATAGATGCCCATTTCACTAGCCTGTGCCTGAGCATGTGGCCATATAAGATTGGCTTAGTCATGAAGAAGTTGAGTGCATTTGTTACCTTTCTACTATCAAACTAATTGGGAGCCACTACCTTTGCACCCACACAATAAGGGACCTAAACATCCTTAAGTGGGTCAACCAACTACTCACATAGGTGGGATGTCATGAGTTTTATTTCCAAAGATATGCCACTTACCATACTATCACCTAAGAGTTCCTAAGCACACTCCAATTCTAACAAGCCCACCCTAATAATGCTATAGTGATATAATTCATGGCACACGGGGTATGATATCAGCTATCCCTACTTCACTTTATTGAGCTTTTATGCTTGCCACTTAACAGAGTTATTAATGTACTAGAGATTGTATATTAGCTCTAAGAGTTCCTTAGTTGGGTTGGCACACATTACAAGGCTAGCAAGACTAAGGCCTCATCCATTCGCAACTCAGTTTACCATTACCTTCATTGAGCATCCATAGTTTCTTTTCTTAGTTGCATCGATATTACTAGTAAGGTGAACAAAATAAATCTCTATGGACTTTAGTCCAGAGAGCATAATGTTTGGTTAAACTCTACATCGATTATTCTATAACACCTTTATTAGGCTAGCAGGTCCCTTAGTAGAGGCATCATCATTAGATTTATCATTACTACTATCCTACTCAATTTAGGCATCTTAGAGAAGCATATGGATGGAGCTCTCCAATAACAATACTAGGTGGATTGTGACTCCTACTTCACCATTAATATTGCTAGGAATAATCACCAGTCACCAGTAAGATATAGGTTACTTATGGTTATAGAGCTCAACGGGCAAGTTAGGGAGTAGCCAAGAGGCTTAGGGCTGAAGGAAACCTTTTTCACAACAAACATAGCTAAGATGTTGGGTGAAGGTTCACCTATTAGTCTGCCTCACAGAGACAATGAATTGATGAGGTAGGATTCTTTTCTTCAGCACCTCCCATACCTTCATATGAGACCATGCTATAGGACATGGAGACTTAGATTTGGGAGCAGCTCTAGCTCTTACACATTGACTTGGGCATGGGGATTATAGACACCCACCGAGAGCTGACTCTTGGATAGATTTAATTGAGATAGAGATCTAGATGCTTTAGGCTAAGAGACATCCTCCATCACCCTAGGACATATTTATCCTTTTCGTTCTCTTCTTCTTTTGTCTTTTATTTAGGACATTTGTATATATTAGTTAAGGACACAAATAATTGTACTCTAAAATTTATTATTTATGAAATCATTAGATTTTCTATCATATTTTTTTATTACCTTTACTTTTTTGCAAAAATAAAAAAAAGATAGTAAATGGAACAAAATATGAAAATGGCATTGCAATGAATACAATAACTACAAAAGGTAAAAAGTCACAATTAATAAAAAAACAACAAGTACACAAGATAAGAAAGGCATGATAACAATTAAAAATCACTCACACATAACATGTATCAAAGTTACAATTGTAATATAGTGAATAACAAGTTTCACCTCTATTTCACAAGAGGCATTCTTCATGTAGTTGAATAATCATGATCTTTTAGTCAACTAGTAGGGGCAAGCTATAAGCTTTCACAACTTGCATGATTAAAATAACATGCAATAACACTAAGCTCATAAAAGCACTATGATATTTAGTATGCAACATCACAATGCTAAACCAATAAAAATTTAACCACCATTTGCTTAGCTATAGGGGCAATGATAGTGACACATAGTCCAATGTTAATAAAAAAATAGAGAAATTCATCCAACATAATTTGTCAAGGTTAAATACAATGGTTCTTGCCCTGTCTGAATGACAATTAAACATAGTTACAATGGCTCTTGCCCTATCTAAACCAGAATCAGGCTCTGATGCAATAGCTCTTACCTTGTCTAGACCAAAAATATGGTAAGATACAATAACCCACACACTGTCAGAACAACAATCAAGCTCAAATACAATAGATTTCACCCTATCTGAAGCAAGGTCAGATGTAATGACCTTTACCCTATCTGAACCAAAATTAAGCTCAGATGCAATGGCTCTCACCCAATCTAGCCAAAAATAAGATTAGATGGAATGGCTCTCACCCTATCTAAATCAAGTTTGGATATAATGGCTTGCCCTACCAAAAGCTTAACAAAAAAATAGATGCAATGACTCATTTTGTCCAAATCGTAACATGAAATATATGCAATGTCTTACCATGTCTGTCAAAAAATGAACTCTCTAAGGATATAACAAGTCAAAGGGTCACCCTATGAGGTATGTATCTCTCCCCTTTTCTAAACTTTGGTTTACCTTACAAACTCTGTAGTCACCCCCCAAAAGTTAGGGGCAGCTATAGACACTAGGTTATAGGGCTCCCATGTTTGGATTGCCTAATGATGAATGAAGATAGAAAAATTCTGATAAGTATGCTATTGCTAAATTCAAGATCATTTTCACACATCTTGAGAAAAATATTTAACTCATAGATATAGACTCCAACCTAGCTCGACAAGCTCACAATATGACCCAAATAAGGGGTGCAGCCCTCAATAGTATAGAGAAATTTTTTAAAAATCAATTAAAAAATTTTAATTTTGGTGCCTAAAATAGTTATTTGGTTTGACAAAAAAAGGTCATTTTAGGGGCCAACAACTTTTTTCACATTGTTGTAATGGTCATTTTGGCCTCTAAAAATGGTGTTATTTCATGTGTTAGAGTCCTACAAAGACTCTAAAATGGGTCATCGAAAATGGTAGTTTTAATGGCAAAAATGGTCATTTCACTTTTGAAAATAGCCATTTTCACCAAATTACACATTTTCCCATGGCCAAAATAGCTGTTTTCAGTCTAAATTTTGTGTATATAATTAAAACTTTGTGTTAGTCCAAGGGGTTGACTTTTCTCAGTAAGTGCACACCTAAAAAGGCAAAAAAAATTTTTTTTAAACATTATTTTTTTGAATTTTAAAGGTTTTTCAAAATTATTTGTCCTTTCTTCTCTCATGTTAATTAAAGTTCATTTTTGAAGGCAATTGTACACAATGGTTTGACTAAATTCTTCCTTTTCTTTCTTTTCTTCTTTTCTTTTTTCATCTATTTACCAGTCAGACGTGGTCCATTTTTATTTTATTTGTTACCCATTTACTAGTTAAATGTGGTAACCTTATTTTATTTAGGTATTCATCTACTAGTGAAATGTAGTGCCCTTATTTTTTTCGTCCATTATTAATCTTCTATTCTTCTCTATTTTTTATTCAATTATCATTCATTCTCTTTTAATATGTTATTTATTAAATCATGTATATTTTTTATTTCCTTCATTATTTATTTGACTCTTTTTTTTATTTCCTTCTATTTATTCCTTTTACCGATTCCATTATTCTCTTCATACTAACATTATGGTTTTGTTGTGATACGAGTTATTTGAGATTTGTTGGGATTTTATTTCACTTATCTTTTCTCTCTTATCAAACATCTAGTGAAGTTAACCTTCTATTATTTTCCTCCTTCTATTTTATTTTTATTTTATTATTTTTCTTCCATTTACTACATTTTTTAACCTTTACTTTCTTTTAAATTTCCTCCTTTCATTTTTATTATTTTTGTATTATTTTTTGCTAAATTGTATATTAGGTAATTTTAATGTAATTTTAATTTTTTTCATTTAGAATGTATTTTGGATAATTTTTATTTTCTTTTGAGATAGAATGTATTTTAGGTAATTTTCATATAATTTAATTTTTGTTCTTATTATTTCCCTATATTTTCTATGAATGTTGTAGTAAGTAGGAAAAGATTTTTACACATTATAAAAAAATAACTAATTTGATCTCTACCTAATTAAATGGTATTTTCCTAACAAAAAGGGTTTTGATTTTTTTTATAGATAAATTTTACAAGAATAAAATCTATTTTCAAAAATTGTCATGTGAGAACAAAAGTTTTCAAAGGAAATCAATTACCTAATTTCATGTATGTTTTCATTTAATTTTATGTATTTCTTTTGTAAATGTGCCTATTTTATTATGGTTCCAAGTGATTGAATGCTTTATTTTAGTTTTGAAATGTGCTCAAGAAAAAGGATAAAATTATAAATTAAATATGAAATTCCATATT
The DNA here is from genome assembly GCA_948208565.1 of Hura crepitans. NCBI lineage: Eukaryota > Viridiplantae > Streptophyta > Magnoliopsida > Malpighiales > Euphorbiaceae > Hura > Hura crepitans. The sequence goes on along the minus strand of CANXYI011453452.1, from coordinate 13,055 downwards.
AACTTGAGCTATAAATAAAAGTAAGGTTCTAAACCTCTCTAGTTTTTACCTTACAAGGTATTTTCTAACTCTAGTTGGGTGACAACTCCTACCTTTTAGTGCTCAACTCGCTCTTTCTAGACTAATCGAATAAGGATAACTTAATATTTTTCTAATTTCCTTCTTATGTTTTAGGACCTGAGAGGTGAGATTTAGGATGAGTCTTTGGTTGTTTCGATTTGATTGACCTCGAAAATGTCGTGACATGAACACCTACATAGTTACTAATGCTAGGACAATTGGATATGTTAACATGTATAATACAAAAGTGTCCAAGTATAACACCAAAGAGTCCATATAATGTTTATTAAACTAGCACTCCCCCTATAAAAGGTAGGCACTGAAGTGCAATAGTAGGCTGCAACAATATACGATAGCTTCTTAGTTAGCTTGCTAACCTATCTTAAGCTATATCACTACCTATGCTATCTAGACATGTCGATAATTAAAATTTTCTATTTTGGAATATCCATTATATACATATATGGATTGATAACTTATCATATTAATTATATTGAATAAGTTATATAGACATAAAGTCTTGATGGTATACAGCATTGTTTATAGTGAAACTTATACTTTTGTCTTGTATCAATCATAATTATTTAATTCTCATAATATTTTAGACTAAATTACCTTATAAAATTTTGACATTTTTATATTTAGTGTTATATATTAAAGTACAATTAAATTTCACATTTTCATTTTACTTCACCCTAACAATTTCATGTTGAATAATTTTTAATGACATATATACATAGATATATGTGTGTGTGTGTGTGCGTGTGTGTGTGTGTGTGTGTGTGTTTGTATATAAGTATGTATGTAAGTATGTATGTATGCATGTATTTATGCATGCATGCTTACATGTATGTATGTATGTATGTATGTATGTATGTATGTATGTATGCATGTATGGATATAACATGTATGTATTTATGTATACATGCATGTATCAAATATCTTTTTTCTTGATTACCTTTTAGGTTATTTTCTTTTATAAATATAATAAATATTGACTCATCACAATTTTAAGATCTTATGTATTATTAATTAAATTCATAATATATTTAATTATTTAAACTTTATATAATGCTATCTTTTATTGATGATACTCATTGTGTTTTATAACACTCTTATTTATTTTTATCAATTAATAGATTGTCTTCTAATTTTTTAAATTTAAATTAGCTTATGCTAATAATTTTCTAATACTCATTTTTTTTACTTCTAACTCCCTTTTTAACCCTTTAGCTGTTTTTTTTAAAACTTTTCCTTATCAATATATATTTAATCTTATTAAAACTCTTTAATCATTTTATTATTTACATTTCTATGTTTTACCTATACACATGCATTTACATATTCTCAATTTACCATTTTGTAACTCATAACTTAATCTACTTTTAACTGATAATTAATTATACTGATCTATTCATTCTACAAATCCTTATTCATATCAAATTCCTCATTACAAATTTATATGTAGAATTTATTATAAAAGTTTACTCATATTCCCAAATATTATTATTTCTTAAACATTACTTCATACCTTTTGACTAATGTTTACACTCATAAATTTTTATACACTTACTTGAAATCATTATTTCCTCATTAATCCCTTATTTTTAATTTTTTTTTTAAAAAAGTTCTCTTATTCATATGCAATTAAAGTGATTTTATTACTAAGCTTACTAATTAATTAATTTTTTCCATTATTTCAACATATATTTATTACCTCATACTCTAATATTCTTTTTCCCATCTAATTACTACTTAAATTTATAATTTATTTTATTCATCCTGATTCACTATTTTAACTTATTATTTTTGTAATGCCTATGAATCTTAGTTTCATGAATAGTACCTTCGAGGTATGAATAGTGTCTCCCAAGATATCAGGGCACCTCATGATGGCCAAAAAGGGAAGTACTAGTCATAAAACTTTGATGGGCAAAAAAATGATGAAAACAAAAGAATTAAAACTTTTAGCATAACCAATAAATCATTTTAGGCCAAGAACAAGTGAATTGTAACCTCAGTAGGGTTTGTGTTAGGAATTATCTAGGATGTGCCTAGATGGACCTAAAAATATCATATCTTATAGGTTATGGCGACGAAAATTTAATTTTTTGAGGTCATTTGATATTTATTAAGAATTTTCTAATTACGTAAGTGAATAGCAACCCTAATTACCTTTGGATTTTTGACCTAAGATTTTATAGGGCCCTTAATGGGCATTATAAAGATTTTTTGGCACTAAAAATAATGATTTTTAGAGGTTTTCAAAAATTATTTTAAATTTCTAAAGTTTAAAAGAAAATCAAATTAAAACTGGCTATTAGATTGACATGTGGTGTAATTTAAGCCATCTATGGACTTTATATAAAAGGGTGAGACATGTGTAGCGGTGCCACATGTGCCACACACCTCTTTACTCTCTTTTCCCCTCCCTTGGTTGATGCTATTAATGGCTTTTCTATCCTCTATTTTTTCTTCTCTTTCTTTCTCAAATCAAACCTAATCCTAACAAAGTTTATATGTTTTCTTGCCTTTAAAGTCTCTTAACTCTATTCCAATTAACACAATTTAGAAAAAAAGGCTAGAAAGTGAGATAAGAACACTTGGTGAATAGTGTCAAATTTGAGTGTAAGTGCTTATTCCATTTTTTTAGGTGGTTCTAGTAGAGACTAGGTTAACCATATAATTAGCTTTCAATTTAGAGCCATGTAGAATTTTTGAGAATTTTTTAAATCCTAGAATGTGTATGTTTGTAGGCATAGAAGAAAAATTGAGACAAGAAAGGAAACCAAGGGCTTGAAGTCATGAATTAAGTTGTTTTGACACTATATGTATTTGAATTTAGTGCAATATATATGTGTAATGATATGAGTGCATGACATTATGTGTGAAAGTGTGTATGAAATTGCCATTGTATGCGTGTGTGTGAGTGTTATTCCATAATGCTTGTTTAATTGTGTTATGGTGGTTATAAGAAGCTTATATATGGGGTTAATGTGTGAGAAATACATGTTCATATGTAGCTTATATATGTGATTAATGTGTACAAGTGATGGCTTTTGGTCCTCTTATGCTATTACATTTGCACTATTGTATATAAAGTTTAGGCCTGGGACAGTAAAATGATAAGATTTGCATTTTTGATAATTTGTGCTTTGTAAATTATAAACTAGTGCTATTAAATGAATGTATCTGTATATGAATATCTGATTAACTACATGCTTTGAATGATGTGGGCTTGAGACCTTGTGTTATCTATGTTGTGATGTGGATGATTGATTGGACCAGATGCATCTAATATATGGAGGAAATGACTGCTGATTGATTAGAAGTGTCTTTTTAATAGGTTAAAATTTTGGTTTTTCACCAAATTTTTGTAAATTGGATAATTGCAAAATAAAATAGCTTAGAAATATACTACAGTCATAGTGAGAATAATAATAATGAAAAAAAATAATATAAACTAAAACTCTAAATCGGGCTGTGTGGATAAGAAAAATTGAGTCAATGACAGATAGGGTAATTTTAGGATGGGTGACCTTTAAGAAGTAGCATCTCCTATTACGTTCCATTAGGTATTAGGTAAGGGATGTTACCTTAGTGGTATTAGAACTTGTTTAGGCATTCCTAGGCATAGCATACATGAGTGCCACGTCTTAGTATTTTGTATCCCATAAATCTACACTATATGAGGTTAATTATCTATTCTTTTGTAGTGAAATGTGATAAGTGAATGGATCCCACCAGAATAGGGGGAAGAGGTGGCAAGTCATACCCTAATGGTGATTCATGGGCCAAAAGTGAGTGTAACCATGCTAGTGCTGAGTGATGCAGCATGTCAAGCATAGGCACAAGCCTTACTAGCATTACTATAGCAGATTGTAGACTTCTTGAGGCATACTACTACATCTACTGCTTTACTACATCTAGCACCAGCTCTAGCACAATCTCCATATCCACTAGCATTAAATAATACATATATGGTGAGAGTAAAAAAGATAAGGCCCTAAAATTTTGTAGGAATAGCTAAGAATGATGCTGCTAGGACCGAATACTAGCTAGAGTATACCATTACATTTTGGAGCAGCTGAAGTACACCCTAGAGGAGAATTAAAGTGTGCCACCTCATTCCTCTAGGAAGAAAGTTTTCACTAGTGGGATACCACATAGAGGAGAAAGGCTATAGCAAACCTTACATGGTACTTCTTCCTCCAAGATTTTTAGAAGATGTATATATTAGGTACATACTTGGATAAGAAGAGGTAAGAGTTCATGGATTTGTAGTAAGGGTGGAGATCTGTGTCAGAATATGAGAAAAACTTTGCTAGTTTGAGTAGATATGCATATGAACTAGTGTCTACTGAGAATGAGCAATGTAAGAGGTTCAAAAAAAGGCCATAATATAGAACTAAGGATGTAAATTGACACCAAAAAGATCTAAGAGTTCTCTTCTTTGTTGTTAGCAACTTATGCCATGGAAAGGATGGTGAAGGAAAAGAGAGAGCTTTTACAAAAGAAGAAGAGGCCTTTTCACTATGGGTTGGACCAGCTCAGTACCTAATGTAAGTAATAAGAAAAGGGTTCCAAACCCTGGCAAAAATCCTAGAGGTAGGGCTAGAAACAAATGTCAGGTTAGGCTTCTTAATCTAGGGCTTAACCCCCATAATAGGCCTTTATGTGGGACATATAGGAGGAAAAATTAATGACCGTGTTGGTAGATGAGCCAAGGAGAATGTTTTTTCTATAAATCCAAAAATCACTATCAAAGAGACTACTAAGAAAGTAAGGTTGATGATACCCAGTTTCAAGCCTCATCCCCAGCACCTAATAGAGGACAAAAAGAGAGCAAGAATGACAAGCTGGGTACTAGTTAAATGACTAGGTCAGAGACGCAAGCACTAGCTCACAAGCTCATGAGGAAGCAAAGGCACCCAATGTGATTGCTAGTACATTTTGTTTATTTAATGTAACTATTTTGGCATTAATAGATCCAGGATATACTCTTTCATACATTTGTACCTCACAAGTATGGGATAGGGGTTTAGAACCTAAACCTATAGATCTAGATATCTTTTTTAGCAATCTGATTTAAGTGTGTGTGATAGTAAATAGAGTATATAGACATTGTACTTTAGTAGTTCAAAAACATGTATTTTCTGTTGATCTTATTAAATTGCCCTTCAATGAATTTGATGTTATCTTGGGCATGGATTGGTTATCTGAACATTGAGTAATAGTTGATTGTGAGTACAAGAGCCTTATCCTTAAGATAGCTAAAGGATATTAGGTGACAGTAGTTAGTAAGCAAAATTCTTTATCGAATCTTATATATGCTATAATAGCTAGGTGACTCATTGGAAACAGATGTGAAGCTTATCTAGCCTATATTGTTGATACCAACAAAAAAAACTAAGCATTAACTAGGTACTAATAGTGTCAGAATTTCTTGATGAACTCTAATGATTGCCACCACAATGAGAGCTTGACTTTGAAATTGAGGTGTATCCTAGTAATACTCCATTATCTATTACTCTATATGGGATGGCACCTATAAAATTGAAGGAGTAGAAGTTGCAGTTGTAAGAATTTTTGTTTAAAGGGTTCTTTAGGATGAGTACTTCGCCATGGTGAGCACTAATGTTCTTTAGGAATAAGAAAGATGGATCATTGGGGCTATGTATTATTTATAGGTAGTTGAATAAGGTGAAAGTTAAGAATAAAAACTTGCTACTTAAAATTGATGATCTCTTTAACTAGCTCAAAGGTGCTAGTGTGTTTTCTATGATAGACATGAGATTAGGGTATCACTAATTGAGAATTAAGGAATTAAACATTCCTAAGATTGCTTTTCACACTAGATATAGGCATTAAGAGTTCTTAGTGATGCCTTTTGGGCTCACTAATGCCTCTATAGATTTCATGGACCATATGAATAAAATTTTCAAGCCGTATATAGACTAGTTTTTCGTAGTCTTTACATATGAAATTCTTGTGTATTCTAGGAGCAAAAGAGTACATAAGCAACATTCGAGAATTTTGTTAAAACCTTGAGGGAAAAATAATTATATGTGAAACTAAGTAAGTGTGAATTCTAGTCGACTAAATTAGATTTCTTAGGCCACATTATTTTTGAAGATGTTATCAGGGTTGATCCCATTAAGGTTAAAGCCATGTTGGAATGGAAGCCTCCTATGAGTGTGACTGAAATTCAATGCTTCCTACGATTGGTAAGTTATTATAGAAGGTTTGAAAAGGGTTTCTTGATGATTATAGCCCCATTGACTAGATTATTACAAAAGGATGTGAGATTTGTGTGGGATGATAAATAACATGCAAGCTTTGACAAGTTTAAAGTGATATTAATTGATGCTCCAGTTCTCACTCAACTCGAGCATGGAAAAAATTATCTAATCTATAGTGACACATCCTATAATTGACTTGGATGTGTATTGATATAGGATGGAAAGGTAGTAGCTTATGTTTTAAGGCAATTAAAGCCACATGAACGAAACTACTCGACACATGATCTAGTATTCACAGTTATTTTATTTGCATTAAAAGTAAGAACGCATTACTTGTATGGTCAGAGGTGTTACATTTACACTAACCATAAAAGCTTGAAATACCTCTCCACCCTAAAAAAGTTGAACTTAAAGGAATGACATTGGATGGAACTAATCAAGGATTATGATTGCTTGATCAACTATCACCCGGGGAAAGCAAATGTAGTCACTAATGCCTTAAGTTAGAAGTTCCTAACTACAATGAAGGCTATGAATGCCAAAATGGAGTATACTAAGGGTAATACAATTTTAATAGAATTGCAGATAAAACTTAGCTCTAAATAGTAGATAAAAGAAACACATATGAAAGATAATAATCTTATGCAGATGGTAAGTAAAGTTAAAGAGCAAAAAACAATAGAGTTTGAGATCAATGTAGATGGATGCTTATACTTCCATGACATATTATGTGTTCCTTAGGTGGAAGGAATGAGGATATAGATTTTAAGGGAAGCATATAAAGCTCCATATTTTATACATCTAGGAAGCATGAAGATCTATAAGGATGTAAAATCCCACTATTGGTTACTAAGAATGAAGTGAGATATAGCTGATTATATGACTCAATACTTGTCATGTCAATAAGTGAAAACTAAACATCAAGTTCCTTTTAGATTGCTGCACCACATAGCAATTCTAGAATGGATACGGGAAAAAGTCACCATGGATTTTGTCAAGGGATTGCTGATGACCAAAAGTAAATGTGATGCAATTTGTATAATTGTAGATAGGCTAACCAGGACAGGCACTTTATTCTGATCATAATGGATTATTCCTTAGATAGGTTAGCACAATTATACATTGATGAAATTGTAAAACTGTATGAGGTGCCAATTACCATTATTTCAAATCGAGACCCTCTATTCATTTCTAGATTTTAGAAGAAATTGCATGAATTTGGGTACTCATTTGACCTTTAGTACAACTTTCCATTCATAGATAAGTGGATAGGTGAAACAAGTGATATAAGTACTAGAAGATATACTAAACAGTTGTGCCATTGAATTAAAAGAAAGCTGGGACAGATACTTATCTTTAGTTGAACTTGCCTATAACAATAGCCATAAAGCTTGCTTAGACATAACTCCTTATGAGCCATTGTATGGAAAAAGATGTTGAACTCTACTTTGTTGGAGTGAAGCAGGTGAAAGCAAGCTTATAGGACTTAATTTAATTAGGGATGCTAAAGAGAAGGTTAGGATTATAAGGAACAAATTAAATGTTGCCAGGGATCGACAGAAGTGATATGTTAACTTGAAGTGGAAAAATATTGAATATAAGGTCAATGAAAGAGTGTTCTTAAAGGTATCACCATGGAAAAATGCTTTGATTTGGCAAGAAAAGGAAATTATGTCCAAGATTTGTCAGTCCATATGAGATAACAAAATGTGTGGGACCAGTAGGTTACAAGCTAGCCTTGTAACCAAAATTGTAGTAGATTTATCATGTGTTCAATATCTCAATATTGAGGCGATATCGATATAATCCTTCACATGTGATACTATAGAAGAAATTCAAGTGCTTCTATACTTCACTTATGAAGAGGAGCTAGTGAAGATATTGGCTAGAAAAGTCAAGGAATTACGGAACAAATCTACACCACTAGTGAAAGTGCTGTGGAAGCACCACAAGACAAAGGAAGCCACTAAGGAGAGCGAAGAGTAGATGAAGGCCTAGTATCCATAACTATTCTCATTAGGTAATTTTGAGGATGAAATTTCTTAAAAGGAGAAGGATTGTAATGCTTGTGAATCTCATTTTCATGAATATTAGCTTCAAGGCATGAATATTGTCTCCCGGGATACCGGTGCACGTCATGATGTCTAAAAAGGGAAGTACTAGTCATAAAACTTTGATAGGCCTAAAACTAATGAAAACAAAAGAATAAAAACTTTTAGTAAAACCAATAAATCATTTTAAGCTAAGAACTAGGGAATAGTAACCTCAGTTGGGTTTATTCTGGAAACGGTCTGCAATGTGCCCGGATGGACCTTAAAATATCATATCCTAAAGGTCAAAAATTCTAATGAGTCTATTGGTGAGAGAATTTTATTTTTCTAAGGTTGTTTGATATTTATTTGGAATTTCTTAATTACATGAGTGAATAATAACCCTAGTTGCCTTTGGAGTTTTAACCCGAGATTTGACGAGGCCTTGAATGGGCATTATCAATAATTTTTGGCATTAAAAGCATGATTTTTAGAGGTCTTGAGAAATTATTTTAAATTTATGAAAAAAGAATATCATATTAAAATAGGCTATTGGATGGACACATAGTGCGATCTAAGCCATCCAAGGACTTAATATAAAAGGGTGAGACACATACGGGGGTACCATATGAGCCACACACCTCTCCACCCTCTTTTTTTCTCCTTTGGCAGATGCCATTAATGGCTTTTCCTTACTCTATTTATTTTTCTATTTCTTCCTTAATTTAACCATAAACCTAAGAACTTTATATGGTTCCTCGCCTCTATAGTCTCCTGAGTCCATTCCAACTGATAGAATTTAGAAAAATAGGCTAAAAATTGAGATAGGGACACTTTGTGAATAGCATTAAATTTGATTGTAAGTGCTTTTATTCCATTTTTTATTTTTGTTTTAGGTAGCGCTAAGTGAGCCAAGGTTAACCATGTAATTAGCTTTCAATTTAGAGCTATGTAGAATTTTTAAGAATCTTCTAAACCCTAAAATGGGTATGTTTATAGGTAAAGAAGAAAAAACTTGGAGAAGAAAGTTAACCAACAGCTTAAAGTGGCAAATTATGGTGTTTTGACACCTTAGGTATGTGATTCTAGTGTAATATGTATGTGTAATGATTTTAGTTTAGGACATTGTGTGTGAAAGTGTGTATGGAATTGCCATTATGTGTGTATGTGTGAGTGTTATTCCATAATGCTTGTATAATTGTGTTAAGGAGGTTATAAGAAGCTTATGTGCATGATTAATGTTTGAGAAATGTATATGCATATGTGTGTTTGAGGTATGGCTAAATGGTGTGCATAGAGAGAATATTGGTGTGCAAATATGCTTGATGAGAAATAGTAATATAATTAGGTTAAAAAGTGAGCATGAAAAATGTTTATAATGTGGAATTCATAACGGAAAATAATGGTGAGTAATAATGCATGACATGACCTAAATTATGGTAAAGTATAAATACATGCATATATGTCTGAAGGTGATAATCAATTGTAATTAGACTAAGGCATGACATGACTAAGTACATAGAAGTGAATTAGGTCGAACAATGCAAGTAAAAAAATACTAAGTAATGATGGTAGCAATCATGTTAAAGGGTAATATTTGTAATGTTAAATATGACACCCATTACTCAGTCTGATCACTAGCCAGTTACCATACCCTGACTATGGTGTGCTACATAACATGCTATCTTACCTCATCTTATACTTCAATTTACTTTATTAATATTTCAACATTCATAATATGTGAACCCATATAAATCTTTGTCCTTTTCAAAGATCATTTTTATGCGAAGTTGTATGTCTAAAAATTAGGAGTCCTCATGCCAAAATTTTGGCAACGTAATGGTTGCACCAAGCACTATCCAAAATTTTTTAACTATAACTTGTGACATGAAAAACACTTCTATAATATTTCTCATACATTTTAACTATTCTATGGTCCTTCTAATCACTCTAATATTGTCCATACAACAACACAAATTCAACCTCAGGAAGAGACATCAGACATGTATAAACAACTTAAAAACATTTTATGTTTATAGTTACAAACCATTTACAAAATTATAGAAATAATATATATTATGGTTTAGGCCAAAAACTATATATAACTAACATAAGAGTACACCTTTCTATAGTCTGTACATTACATAATTCATATGCATCATCAAAATATACCAAAAAGTAAAGTTTCCTCTTACTTGTCTAGATATCTCGATGCTTGGCTCAATTGTTCTTCTTACCTTTGCATCGTAAACAAAATGATGCTCTAAGCTAATCACGTAGTGGAGTAATTGAAATAATTATTGCATGTATATTTCAAAAATACATATATTGACACTAGACCATATTATATCATATAATACATAGTTCATGTCATATATGTATGAACCATTTATTAAGAGAGAATTAACATACATAAAATTATCATAATATTCAGACTCTTTACATTAGATATACATGCTATTTATGATTCCTAAATAAGGCTAATAATATATGCTGTTCATATGCATAATTATTACTATTTATAAGCATAAATAATATTAATGTTTTATCACATTAATATTTGTCATTCAAATTATTTAAATTTCAATAGTATATATATCTTATTAAATATACACCAATTAAGTGCATGTAACATATGTTTATTTTGAAACTACCCATATTTATGAGAACACTAAAAACCTATGGATAATGGGATTCTCTCATGCAGTAGCCTCGTAGGAGCTAAATGACTGCTGCACTAGAATAGACCCATGTAGTGCCCTCATGGTACCTAAGTGGCAGCTGCACCTATATAGAAAACCAAAATTATTAGTATAAGTTTTTAGCTCAAACTATGAATGGACTAGTAACCATTATCTAGCACCCAAGTATGTAGCAGCTACTATCTTTCCCTAGTTGATCAATCAACCTATCGATCTCTAAGTTGTTACTTAAATGGCTATTTTAAAAAATTCATTTGTTTCATCAAATTTAAAATTATTTATTTTAATACTATATTCATGACTATATAAGATAACTGAGAATATTATTTTACTTTCGAAATTTTATCATTCAGCATAAGTCACATGCCTTATTTTTTATAGACATGTTTTGCATAACCATATTAAGCTTCTGTACACATTTTAGTTTCTCACTTATGTGAAATTATTATCCATTTCACACTCCTTTTTAACCACATTCCATCACTAAAAACAAATAGACCATTTTGGCTACTATATAAGCACACTAATATATAAAAATTTACTTCAAATCATAATTTACATGATTTTTACTAAGCTTTAGTCATGATTCAATATTTAGCCTCTTCAGCCATAGATATAGGTTAAGAACCAAATTATACTCTTTATTTAATTTTACATAACTCACATGATGTGTAATTTATATATTCATGGTTACATTATAATTTCATAATCTAACCATCTTATCTATGACTAGCTTAAACTTGATATCTCATCTAATTAATTATATACAATAAAACATTCACATATTACTAATTCATGCCTATTTTAGTACATTATAAACCATATGTTTATGTATACATCCAAATGACCATTTGACCATATAACATACTCACACACAATGATGGTTATTTAGTACTATTCAAGCTACTAAATTATATCTTATAATGCCTTATTTAAAACATTCATAAAATGACATTTCATGATGAATTTCTCATATACCACTCAATATACACTCATTCCCATACCTAAGGCTATCCATCCATATATGCATATACATACGTAACCTATTTTTCTTCTATCATCATTCATTCATTTTAATTTGACACATTTTATTATTACCACAAACCATTTAATTCTCCATTTTCTTTTTATGTATACATGTATACTAATTTATACATAATTACATACACCAAGTGTTAATAAAAAAAATGCTTAATTATAATAATTAGATCGATTACACATGCTTAGCATGTCAAAAAACCTTAAAAGTACCATATAAACCTTCGCCTTGCCCTTATTGTGTCCTCACTATATTTCAATAACTGCCCATTACATATTCATTTTTGAAAAATCATATAAAATCATATGGTATCCAAAAAAAATACAAAAAGACCACATTTTGTGACTCTTGGACAACTACTAAATAAGGGGAAAATATTGGTTTCGTAAACCCAATTGAAAAATGATCACTATCCATTAAACCTAATATTTAGCAATTTCTCTTTAATTAATCCACTTAATTACGCATCTACAGGCTATGGAAATGCCATACTTTCAATTGGATGTAGTAATTAATGGCATAAAAATGGTAGAAACCTTACTGAAAATGGAGAAAATTGTCCCTTCTACCATTGGGTTGAGAGAGGGTGAAGTGAGGGAATGGATTTTAAAGATTTTAACCAAAAGTTAAAATTAAAATCCTATATATAGTTTTTGGAAATTTATTTTCTAATGTATTATTTAATTTTTTTATCCCCTATGTTAAATCCTTTTACTCCTATTCCACTTCTCAAAATTAGTTTAATTATCGCTACATGCTTTAAATATTGGAGCTCAAAAATCAGAAGAAACCAAATTAAAATGCTAATTTTATGTCTCCCAAAATTCAATTAAAATACTTCTTGACCTACAAAAATTTTGATTATAGTGCCATTATACTCATTGAAATTTTAAGTCATATAGTTTTTAGAAATTTTTAAGCAACTTTGAAAATTATTTATAATTCATCTTTGTCTTAGTCACTATTCATAAGAAACTACTAT
>CANXYI011453338.1:0-14318 GCA_948208565.1 Hura crepitans | reverse complement strand
AGTCCCATTAATTGGCTTCAAAAGTGGTTGAAATGACCTATAACTATCTAGTTGACCAGTACCTGAACCAAAAATGTCACTCGATAGAAAATATTTACTTTTTAAGCATTGATGCCATGATAAATCATAACATATGAAACCTTGAATTTTGGTTATAGCAGACTTAAATTTTTTGATGGAATTTTACCCGGTAGAGCCAAAATATGGCTATACCAATCTGGCTAAAAAAAATAAAGTTTGAGATCAAAATTTTAACTATATGTTTTTGAAAAATAAATATTATAAGAATATTTTTAGTTAATAAATGAACTTAAATTGAGCTACTTGGCTCATTAGTTAGACACCCATTAGATGGGTTGACCGATCAACTTAAGATTTTGTAGCTGCTAGTTATTTGACGTTCAAACAGTCATTTTTATTTATGGCTAGAGAGTTCTATGAATTGATCTCTATTATATCACCCAATTATTGATGGCATTTATTGGTGGCTATAGAGGTCTACAAACTGATCTCCATTATGTCACCTAGTTATTAATGATAATTATTTATGGCCGGGGAGGCTTACGAGCTGATCTCCATTATGTCACATAGCTACTATTTACTTGTGTCTAGAGAGGCTATGACTGATCTCTATTATATCACACATGATAATGCAGTGGTGTAGGTCTAGAATGGGGACCACTGCACTAGTTTATTTTCCCTCTAGATCTAATGTCTTTAAGTATCATCTTCCTAATTAGGCTAATGAATTAAATTAAGTTATAAGCAGAATAATAATGGAAGATAAAGTTTAAGCATAATTGAATGATTTTTCTTGAGAAATTGGTAAAACACAGTAAAAAGGGTATTTTAGCCATTTTTCACATATGTTGCAAATAAAGTGATTTTTTTAAAGTATGCACGTTAAAAGAAATAACACTTGCTTTAAATAGTTTATCTAAGTCAAAAATGTTATTTTAAACCTTATAAATACCTTAGGGGTATTTTAGTAATTTGGCACCCCAATTAATAATTAAATTATATAATGAAGTAAAATCATTTCTTTAACTGCACAAATATGTTAATGATATAAATGCCATGATTAAAATGCTTTAAGTTCACCACTGAGTATCTTGTATACTTAGTGTACCTATTTTAGTGCACAGGTTCACAATAGCAAGAACTTGCCTCGTAAAGCATGATGATAGTGTTTCAGAGGATACAAGTGAAGGATTTTGAAGTAATTTTTATACAATTTTGATATCTATGTACCTAGGTAAGAATTGGGTAGAACATGTATGTAAGCTATGGACATGTAATGTATTAAAGTAAATTTAAATTGCTAATGTAAATAAAGTATCTCTATATGCTCTTTTTATGAATGTATGACCAATTGTGATGTGTGATGTTGATGTGAGCCTGAGGCTCTATATATGCTTGTTTTATCTGTGGCCTGAGGCTTGTGTGTGCTTAAGCTGATGTTAGGCTGAGAATGGGGGGCCAGATAGGTCCAGGTGTTGTGAAATGTTTATAGAAGTGTTAAACAGGCTTATAAAAATTTTAGGATAGGACCCGAACAACTGTTATGCTGCCAAATTTTCTAAGATTTTGGAAAATGACTTGTAATTATCTAAAAATGGCATGTTTGTATGGTTATACTTTGATAAGATATAAAACCAATGGAAAGTGAATTTGGAAACAAAGGAAGTTTAAAGGATGTAAGTAATGGTAGTATTAGGTGACCTAAATATGCATATATCACCTATGGGGTCTCCTAGGGGATTTAGTAGGGGTTGTCACACTCCTGCTTTGTTACAGCAAATAGTGAACTTACTCAGACATACCACTACTACTAATCCACCTTCACCTTCTCCAACTCCAGTACCATCTCTACTACAAACTCCTCTATAGAAAACACCCTTAGAAAGGCTGAAAAAAATGGGAGTTATTAATTTCTTAGGGAGGAAGAAAGATGATGCTGCTAAAGCTAAGTACTAGCTAGATTGAACATTCAGAATTTTGGAGTAGCTGAATTGTACAGAAGAAGAAAATTATTAGTGTGCGACTTATCTTCTTTAGGAAAAAGCCTACAATTGGTGGAATACTATTAAAAGAAGAAAAACACCTACAGACCTGACATAGGAGTTTTTCCTTAAGGAGTTCAGGAAGAAATACATACTTAACTCATATAAGGATAAAAGGAGTCAAGAATTTCTTAACCTGAAATAGGGAAGAAAGACAGTGTCAGAGTATGAGAAGGATTTTACTAGGCTGCTGAAGTATGCTGAAGAGTTCATTCCCATTGAAGAAGAGAAATGCAAGAGATTCTTAATGGGGCTGAATGTAAAATTGAGAATGCAAATAGCAAACCCTAAAGAGAAAGATTTTGCAATATTAGTGGCAAATGCATATGATATGAAAGAAATGATGCAAGAGAATAGGGATTTCTTTCAAAGGAAAAGGCAGTTCACCATGAGACAGTCTAGTGTAATGTCAGGGGATAGTAAAAAAAGAAAACAGGGTCAGTCATAGACACAATCTTAGCCTAGGCCCTAATACCATTTAGGGTATCAGGGGCAAAGACAGGTATAGTCCTAGAGCTCTAGACAAGGTTTTATGGGTAGACCTTAAGTGCCTTTTCGAGCTGATGGTGCTCTTAGTATAAGGGGTAACAAAATGGACCTCTAACTTGTAATACCTCTCAAAAGAGACACTAGGTGCAGTGTAGACTGTCTAGAAGATAAGAGTGTTTCCACTGTGGTGCCAGAGATCATTATAAAAGAAAGTGTCCTCAGAGATAGTAGAGGGTGCTTAGACATAGGTATCTAATGTTGCACCTTAGAATAAGGGTCAGAGGTAAAATAGAGGAGAGCAACATAGTGCTAGATAAGGTACAAGGTCTAAGGCTCATGCTCTAGCCAAACAGTATGCAATGAGAGCCAGAGAAGAGGCTATAGCACTAGACATTATAACTAGTACTTTTTATTTATTTGATGTTCCGATTTTGGCATTAATAAACCCTAGTTCTACTCATTCATATATATGTATTGCACAAGTACAAAATAAGGAGTTAGAGCCTAAACATGTTAATATATATATTAAAGTCAGTAATCATATATGATAGAGTGTGACTATAAATAGGGTATATAGGCAATGTCTTCTAGTGATTCAAGGATATCAATTTTCTACTGATCTGATTGATATACTATTCCATGAGTTTGATGTAATACTAAGAATGGATTGGCTGACTGAGCATTAGACCCTTATTAATTGTAGATGTAAGAAATTAACCCTCCAAACTACAAAGGGCTAGTCAATAATAGTAGATGGTGAGAGAAGTCTTTTAAATAATCTTATCCTTGCTATTACAGCACGAGAACTTCTTTGAAAGGGGTATGAAGCTTACATGGCTTATGCCATTGACATGAATACTTCCAACTCAAATCTTGAACATATCCCTATTATTTTTGAATTTTCTAATGTGTTTCCTAATGAATTTCTAGGTTTACCACCTTAAAGAGAACTTGACTTTGAAATTGAGGTATATCCTAGTACAGCTCTAATATCCATTACTCCTTATTGAATGGCACCTATAGAATTAAAAGAACTTAAGGTACAACTGCAAGACCTATTAAACAAGGGTTTTATCAGACCCAGTATATCTTCTTAGGGAGCACCTGTGTTGCTTAAAAAGAAGAAAGATGGGTTTCTCCGATTGTGTATTGATTATAGGTAACTGAACAGGATGACTGTGAAAAATAAATACCCATTACCTAGAATTGATAATCTTTTTTATCAGTTCAGAGGTATATGTATTCTCAAAGATTGATTTGAGATCCAAGTATCATCAGTTGAGAATTAGAGAGGCTAACATACCTAAAACTGCTTTTAAAACCTAGTACAGGCATTATGAATTCTTGGTGATGCCATTTGGGCTCACTAATGCACTAGCAGTTTTTATAGATTTGATGAATAGGGTTTTTCAACCTTATCTAGATGAGTTTGTGGTAGTCTTCATAAATGATATTCTGGTGTATTCTAGAAACAAGGAAGAGTATAAATAGCATCTCAGGTTTGTGTTATAGACTTTGAGAAAGAAAAAAGGGAAGGCCACAGGGTTAAAATTGATAGAAGATGGATGTCTATATTACCATAATAGATTGTGTGTACCTAGTATAGATGACTTAAGGTTATAGATGCTAAAGGAAGCACATGAAGCTCCTCATTTTATGCATCCTGAGAGCACAAAAATGTGTTTAGACTTAAAGTCTCATTATTGGTGGCTAGGAATGAAAAAAGATATGGAAAAATATGTTGTAAGGTGTCTAACATGTCAATAGGTGAAAGCTGAACACTAGGTTCCTTCTGGATTGTTACATCTTATAATAATACTAGAATGAAAATAGGAGAAGGTGACCATGGACTTTTTAATAGGTTTAACTATAACCAAAGGTAAATGTGATGCTTGTGGATTTTGTGATGGATTTAACTATGACCCACTCATACCATGTCAGCTAGCCTAAGGGCCATGACACATGTCAATACATGATGCCAAGTGTTAAAACTCACCAAGCAACACAAAAATTTTTCTTTCTCCTTATTACTAAAATTAATGCTAGCTTTAGAGAAATTAACCATTTTCATCCTTTTCTTCAACTAGTTTTAGAAAGCTAAACATACCAAAAATCATTCTTATATGTTAAGGTAATTATGGAAGAAAAATCATTGGAAAAGGAGCTCTCATGAATTAATTAAAATCACCAAAGTTATAAGGGTTAGAAGGCATTCCAGCAAGGGTTTAAGGTGAGTTTTCATGGGTTTTCTTGGTTTTTCTTTAGAAATTTATAGGTATACTTCAATTTTTATAAATCTTAAAACCTAAAAGAATATGTTTGAATGGCTTTTGAGGTGATTTAAGAGAAGAATGACTCTTCTTTTTAAGAGGTATGTGAATTCTAGCATTTACCTTATGTCTCTAAAGTTTCACAGTTGAGTTTTAGCTTTAAGCAAGCCATAATGTGTTAGACTTGTATAAGATGTAGTTAGTCTAGTGTGTTCACTTAATTGAATGTTAAATAGGGTATGGATGGTTGGTTGATGAAAAGAATGGTGTTAGCAGTAAATTCTTAGTTGGTTGAGAGGTTTAGGGGGTACAAAGGTGTGTTTAAGGCTTAATTGAGATGTTTTAAGTGTTAGGGAATTATTAAAGCATGACATTAAAATGAATGATATAATGATTAGGTTGTTAGAATGATGTTTAGTGTGTTTTGCATTAATGGCTGAGAGACTTCAGGTGTATATGCAACCTTAAATGGCATAATAACATGATTATGTTTATGTAGAAGTGCTTATACTAATGTATGAATAATCCTAATAAAATGCATGAATAAGCCATTAGATAACCATAACCCGAGGATAATGGCAATAAAAATGACATGTAAACTTAAGTAATATATGTGTAATGAATATGTGACATAAAGCCTAAAGTAATGGACATAATATGGCATAATGACCCTGGCACGATTTGAATAAGAGATTGGCATGATATAAAATGGACTATTCAATGGGTTTTAATGAATAAACAAATATCTAGTATAAAGGTTTAAAAAGTACCCTAAAATGAGACTTGAACTTGAACTAGAAAATGACTTAAAAAGTGGCTTGTAATGTGCCTAAAATATATGCCTAAAAGGGGCTATTATGTTTTGATTGCATGAAGTGGCATGTATTTCTATTATTTGGCCTTTTAAGTGGCTTAATTTATGTTTTCTTTAGGCTTATGGAATGTATGAATTAATAGGTGAAAACTACACTGAAAAAGGCTAAGAAATAAACCTAAAAAGGGCTATTGCAAAATGAAAATTTGACCTATAACTGTCCAAAATTGACCATTACCTAAACTAAAATTATATCTGTATAGTAAATAACTATTGAATGGAAATTTGATATCTGATAAAACTAAGAATAATATAATATAAATATTGGTCAACACAGAACTTAAAAGTAGAATTGGAAATTTACCCGATACTATTTAATTATGGCAATACTAGACCGAGCTAAAATTGGACTGAGATAAAAATAATATATGTTTATTTTTCATTTAAGAATATTATAAAAGGGTAATCAATAAAGAAATAAACAAAAATTAAGGTTATGGCCTATTAGTTAGACACCCATTGGATGGGTTAACCGATCAACTTAGGGATTTAGTAGCTGCTTCATTGTTTGATTTTTAGGCAAGGCTAGTACAACGGTCTAGGTCCATTTTGGGGCCACTATACTAGTGTATTAGATAGAAAATTAAATGCTTTTGTACAGTTGATGCCATTTACCTAATTATACTGGTGTAGCAGCATAGGTCCTAGAAGGCCACTACACTAGTCTGTTGGACAGACCAGTCTACTAGGTAAACCAGATTGTGACATCATTGATCTTAAAATAGGGTCGGTATAGTGGCTAAGGTCTCAGAGGGCCACTGTACTAGTCTGTTAGATAGACCACATCATGTTATCTCCACCTTGGGTGCTATGACTTGATCTGGCCGGTGTAGCGGTCAAGGTCCAAAATGTGGATCACTAAACTATTTTAGTTCCCTCTAGGTCCAGTGTATTGAAGTGTCGTCTATCTAGTTAGGCCTATTAATTTAATGAAATAAATAACATACAACACTGATAATGGCATATATTATTCATTTTCCTAGATTTTGGTATAATTAACTAAATAAATAATTAGTATACATAAAAAGGTTATTTTGGTAATTTTGCATGTATAACATTTATTGACATGATAATTCGATTATTTGAAATTTATTAGTAAGAGTGGCTTAAATCCATAATTTACTTGATTTTTAAATGACTAAATAAATGATAAACTGCTATGTTTTAGTGCAAGGGTATTTTGGTCATTTGGCATAAATAATTTAACTAATGGTTTAATAACTTAATTTAGATAATATTAATTATGTATATGTATGAATGAACTATGTGACATGATTTAAATGCTTGAGTTCACCACTAAGTATATTATATACTAAGCATACCTATTTTGGTGCATAGGTAACCAGAATAGAGATACTCAACATGATTTAAATGCTTGAGTTCACCACTGAGTATATTATAATAGTGGCTGCTAACTTTAGAGAATTTTTAAAAATCACTCAGTCATTAGAAAATTGCACCATTTATTCCTAAAATTCTCATTTAGTCCCAATTAAATGCCTGTAAAATTTCATGGTAAAATTCCATCGGGAAGTAGGTGAACCAAAATTTCGAGAATCTCGATTTCTTAGCAGAATTTTGAGGAATTTTAAAATTCACCCAGACCTCTAAAAATCATCATATTTGTTTCTAAAATCCTTGAATAGCCTCATTTAGGGCATGTAAAATTTCACAGCCAAATTCCTTTGAGAGATAGGCTCGTGAAAAATTGTAGAAAATTGCAATTTTGTCGAAATATCGAAAATTCTCAAATGACCTTGAAAATTAAAATTCCTTCTTTGTTGGCCTTGTTACAATTTTTAACCTTTAGGGTATGATATTTCATGTTTGTCTAGGCTCATCTTAGGTCATTCCCAACCTGACTCAATTAGAGCCTACTACCCACTAGATTATAGACTAAAATAATTTATTGGTGCTGTTAAATTTTTAAATTCAATTGTTTTCATCCTTTTTTAGCCTCATAAAGTTTAATAGGTGGTGTACCCTTCCTTGGCCCTTAGGAAGGTGACCCGGCACTCTGAGCGCACTTCTTAAGTCTCAGGGTATTATTTTCGGAGACTCGATGTGCGGGCGTTACAATTCTTCCATGGCTCCTTATGAAGCCTTATGTAAGAGAAGTTGTAAAACTCTATTGTATTAGAGCAAACTAAGTGAGAACAAACTTATGGGGCAAGATTTGAATAAAGATGCATAAGGGAAAGTAAAGATTATCATAGATAAGCTAAAGGCTACTTTATATAGGCAAAAGTTATATGTAGATCTAAAAAGGAAAGGCATTCAGTATGGAATGGGAGATAAGGTGTTTCTTAAAGTATATCAAAGGAAAAAGGCATTTAGATTCAACAAGAAGGGTAAGCTACATCCATGGTTCATTAGCCCATATGAGATGACTGAATGTGTGGGACTAGTGGCTTATTGACTGGCTTTACCTCCTAAGCTACAGTGGATACATAATGTCTTTCACGTATCCATGCTTAGGAGATACAGATCAAATCCATCACATGTGATATTAGCAAAAGAAGTAAAGATACAACTAGATCTATTATATGATGAAGAACTAGTGAGAATCTTAGCTGGAGAGGTTAAGGAGTTATGGAACAAAATAGTGCCTCTAGTGAAGGTACTAGGGTGACATCTTAACATGGAAAAAGCAACTTTGGAGAATGAAGCTCATATGAAGAAGGAGTATCCATAATTTTTTGAACTTGGTAATTTCAAGGACAAAATTTCTTTTAAGAGGCAAGAAATGAAGCGCCTAAAAATCCCAATGTTATAAATAGTACTTCTCGAGATGTGAATAGTATTTCTTGATACTCAAGTCACACTAATTCTACTAAATGAAAGTATTAATTATAATACAATTTTTGATAAAATTTAGAGTAAAAATAAAGTTATGTAGATGGTTAAAAATGACAGCTAAGATTTTATGATAGTGTCATGTGAATAGAAACCTAGTTTTAGCTGAATCATAAAATATTCAATGTTTTCTCTAAAAATTTTGGAATCGATACAACCTAATACTTAAATATTCCAAATAGTCCATTGGTATTAGAATTGAAATTTTTAAATATCGAAAAGCATTTTTACTAAAATCGGGTATAGATTAAAGTATGATTTTATTTTCAATTTTCTCAATTTTTGTGCATAGGTTTATAGGGGTTTACTGGTCTTGATTGCATGGTTTTGTGGGATATTTAGAGTGTTAATTAAAGGTTAAATTGGGTATTAAATAATTAAAAAGAAAAGAATAAAAAAAGGGCTAAAGTTGGTGACCATTGTAGAGGTCTTGACCTTTGATTAATTTGACCAAGTCAATGGTCAAATTAGTGACTTTAAAAAGGTCAAAGAATGAATAATGGGTAGCCAATTCCCTTCCTTTTTCTCTCCCTCTTACTTACACAATAAGAGAACTTTTTTCCTCTATTTTTCCTTCTTCTATTCTCCAATCCACCATTAATTTCAAACTTTTAAAACATTAAACAGAGCCTTTAACACCCTTAAAATGCTTTGAAAGTGGAAAATCAAAAAAAGGATAAGAGAATTGCATGGAGGAGCTATGGTGTGAATAGTGAACAATTTTTTATCAGGTAAGATTTTTTAGGTTCTAATATTTTTCCTATGGTCTATAGGTGCCTAATAAGACATATTTATGGTTGGATTTGATTTTAGAGTTGTATTGGATTTATTATGAATTTTTCTAAATATATGCCTATTATGTGTGTAGATAAAAAAGGATTTAGTAGAACAAAGGGGAAGGGGAAGGCTTGGGTAAGCATTTTTGGTGTATTTTTCCCATTTGTAAGTTTATTCAAGTTAGCATATGCATTTCATTATGATATTGGCACATAAACTGTAAGATTGTGTATGTGATTATGATGTATTCAACATTTATTACTATAACTATGAAATAAATTATGAATTGGTGTTATGTTGAGTTGTATGATATATTAGTTAAAGAATTAAATGCCTTGGCATGTTGGTATGTTGAGGTCGAATGTCTCTTGGATGATGCTTGAAAATGATAAGTGTGTGTAATGGCATGTGTTAGGTAATATGCCTTGTAATCATGCTAAATTGTGGTATATGTGATAAATGATGGCCAAATGAGTATGCATGTACATTTGAATGGTTAAGTCTAGCTATAGGGAGTTAAAATGAAATGTATATGATGATGAGATGCATTGTATCATATTTTCATATATATGCACAAATATGACTTACATGTATAGTATTGATAAAGAGTAAAATGTTTAGGTATGTTTTATGCCTAATTATATGTTATAATGATTAATTGTGACCCTAGCATGATTAATGGCCTTAAGATCTATGATATAATAATGTTTTATACACGATGTACTTAGGGAGGATGCTAGGGTCGAAACCTCTTTAAAGGTTATATGTGCTTATAATGCTTATATAAGTATATAAATGCTATGGTATATATGTATAAAGCATGATGTTATGAGGTAAGTTCTCTTTTATGAATCCTTTATTAAGTGAGCAATTTATATCCATATGCCTATTATCTATTTCATTTTGGTGCATATGTGTGCAAGGCATAGTTATGGCTAAATCACAACCAAGATAAGTAATGGTAATCTAGCACTTGTAAATCTTGTATGAGTCTATAATGTGAGCATGATAGTATGGAAAATGCATATATAGTGTTATGTCTTAAATATGGCAAAAATGGTTAATGCTATGTATTGAGCTTATAATTGCATTGAATTAACATCTATGAGCTATATCAAATGATGATAATATATAGAACATGAGTTGATACATTTATACTTATAGATGTGATTATGTATGTGCATTGCCACAATGATAATTAGAAATAATGAAAGATAAGTTATAAGCCATTAGGACTTCATAATTCACCATTGGTCATGTGTTTATCAAATGAGCTATAAAACTCCTTATAAGCTACTTAAAGAAGGTGAAACTTAAATTATAATGGTAATTCCCTGTACGATTAGACAACATAGTTTGGATAGGTTGACCGATCAACTAGGGAGATATAGCAACTGCTAGGGTACCCTTGGGTACAACATTTGGCATCGGGGTAATATTTAGCCTTCAGGTAATTACATTTAGCCTCTATGCAATATTTGGCCTTCAGGTAATATTTAGCCTTTATGCACCATTTATCCTATTATCCAATTTTGGTATGTTATCTTTTATGTATAGGCATAAAACAAATAATTTTAACATGAAAATAAGTATGATACAATGTAAAATAAATTTTGTATATATGTTGAATTTAATGTATTAAAGATGCAATGTTTAATATGTATGTACGAAATATCATTGTGCTCATTATAAATTGTTGCATAAACATTGTGCATGATTACTATATGATGTGTATATTTATTCTACAAAGTAATTTTTATGAGAATAAAGTGGTTGTATGATTTACATGTGAGCATACATATGTTAAATTGAATACACCACTAAGCATTCACTTAAAACATCATTTTATTTTGTGATATGTAGGTTAAAGAAATAAAATTAGAGTTAAAGCCTCAATATCCACAAGTGATCAAGAGAAGATTCTTTTGGTATTTTGCTTTCTTTTTGTATAATCAATGATGTACTTATATAGTGGCACTCTTGTGTAATTGCAAGATTTGGCTTAATCTATAATGTTAATGTTTTTATAACTCTCTAATACTATATAATAACTTGTTTATATAAGTATGTTTGATAATCTATGATTTGTATGATATCTCTTTCTAATGTATGCTTGATAAACATTAAGTTTTAGTATGCTGAATTATGTTAGAGGCTTAAATGGACCTATATAATGATGAGTTGTGTTATGATATTTTAGAAGTGTTATTTTTATGTAGGTTACTATTTAGGATACTGCCCAGTATAACCCTTATGGTATCAAAATTTCAGCATGAGGGCCCTAATATTAAACCTTAGAAAATGATTTTTGAAAACCCATATTTTTTTATAACCTCATACATGCAAAGTATGTTTCAATCTCAAATAATAAGATTTTAATTATAATGATTTTCCATAAGAGTAAATTGGATATCAATTTTTGTGCCGCTCCTTATTCGAGTCTGGGGATCAGAATAGGCAAGGGGTGTCGCACAAGTTCTCAAAAGATTCTACTTCAACCCACTCTAAGAAATAATCAATGGCTACCATAACAAAACAATGCCCATTTAAGGCTATTAAATGTATCTCTCTGATTATATATATCCCTTGAGTAGCAAATAGCCAAGGTGATAATAGATTGTGTAATTCTGATATAGCCACTTATCTTAAGCCTCATACTATTTCACTTATGGCACTTCTATACATACTTTAAGCAATCATGGTCCATAGTAAGCTAGAACAATCCTTGACACATGATCTTTCTTGTTAACTCTAGACTATTCATATGAGTGCCACAAAACCCTGCATGTATCTCTTCCATAACCCTCTCTACTCCCTTTTGTTCGAAATAGCAAAGCTAAAGACTATCTATTTGCCTTTTGTATATAACCCCACCTATACTGATAAATTGGGTTAACAACCATTTCAATACCCTTCTATCCCCTATTATTTCTTCATTTAGAAAGGCTCTATTCTCTAAATAGTTTTGGATTTCATAAAACCAAGGCTTACTGCCTCCTTGTTCCATTTTCATAACTTGATCTGCCTCATAGCAAGGCCTTTTTAAACTAGAAATAAGGACTGGTTTCATAACTATTCCTTTTGGGTTACCCCATATAGAGACCAATATAGCTAATGCATCTACTAGCTAATTCTTGTCTCTCAAAACATGGTGAAAGGTACACATCTTGGACTGTCTACTGATAGATATCAAGTGCTTTACATAGGGCATCAATTTTTCTTCTCGAATAGCCCATTTTTTATTGGTCTAATATACTACTAAAGATGAGTCTCTGAATACCTTAACTATCTTCACACCGAGAGCCAATAATGCTTTAAGCCTATATATGCAAGCTTCGTACTCTACCATGTTATTTATAACCTTATACCTCAACTTTCTAGCTAATGGCAGCTTCTCTCCTTTAGGAGTTATCAAAATTACCCCCGCTTCTGCCCTTTTGCTATTTACTACTCCATTAAAGTACATCTACCACCTTTGGACTATAATTGTTGTCAGATTCTTGTTTAGGAATTTAAACTTTGATGACTCACCTTCTAGTGGATGGTTAGCTAGGAACTCTGCAACTGCACACCCTTTTATGCTCTTTCATGTTATGTACTAGATGTTAAACTTTTAGAGCAAAAGAAGCCATTTACTTATTCTTTCTACCAAAGATGGCACTATCTGAAGATATCTTAACGGATTGTGCTTTGATGCTACCTATACTGTATATGATTGGAAATAATGCCTCAGCTTCTTTAAAGCCTATACTACTACTAAAAAATATCTTTTTAACATCCACGTACTTGGCATCATAGGGGAGAAACTTCTTGCTCAGGTAGTAAATTGCAAACTTAACCCTAAATTCATCCTTTTATGCTACCATAGCTCCCACTGAGCTTTCTTTAATAGATAGATAAAGAATTAATGGCTTTCTATGTCTTACTGGTTGCAAAACTGGTGGATTTATTAGGTATTACCTAATGGTGTCAAAAGCCATTTAATAGTAATCAATCCACTTGATTGGTTGGTTCTTTTTTGAGAAGCTTAAAAGTGGGCTTAAATATGGTAGTGATCTTTGCTATGAATATGCTTATATATTAAATTCCTCTTAGAAATCCCCTTATTTCTTTCTTTTTCCTTGGAATTAGCATCTTTTTGATAGCTTTAACTTTATTAGGATTTACCTCAATACCTCTCTGACTCATTATATGCCTTAAGAGCTTATCTGAAGTTACCCTAAAGATATATTTCTTCGGACTCAGACATAGATTGTACTTGTTGATTCTTTGGAAAACTTTTCTAGTGCTTCAAAATGTCTTTCCTTGGTAGCAAACTTGATCATCATGTCATCTACATAAACCTCCACATCTTTATAAATCAAATCATTTAAAATCTTTATAGCCACTCTTTAATAAGTAGCTCCAGTATTCTTTAACGTAAAAGTCATGACTTTGTAGTAGAAGGTTCACCATTCAATGATAAAGGTAATTTTTATCTTATCTACTATTTTGTTTAGAATCTAATTATAACCAGTATGTTTATCAACAAATTTTACATCTTACACATTGCTACACTATCCATCAGAACATCTATGTGTGGCAATGGAAAATCATCCTTAGGGTAGGCTTTATTTAGATATATGTAATCTATACACATCTTGACTCTACCATCTTTCTTGGTAATAGGTACCACAATGGCTAACTAGGTTAGATACTGTACCTTTTTTAAGAACTTTATTTCGATTTGTTTGTGCACCTCTTCTTTTATTTTCTCTACCCATTCTAACCACATTCTCTTCGGCTTTTATTTCACTAGTTTTGCTTTTATGTATGTGTAGATAACATGTTTAACTATCTTTCTATCCATCCAGGCAAATCTTCAAAAGTTAAGGCAAAGACTTTTTCATATTTTTCCAGTATTCTCTCAAATTTTATCCTTTCTTTAGGAGTTATATCAGATGTAATTAAATTTTCTTTAGGGTTTTCACTAGTACTGAGATTAAATGA
>CANXYI011453287.1:0-10200 GCA_948208565.1 Hura crepitans | reverse complement strand
TTATTTTATGCATCTTGGGAGCGCGCACTTGTACTTAGACTTAAAGTCTCAGCATTAGTGGCTTGGAATGAAAAGAAATATGGCAGAATAGGTTATAAGGTATTTAACATGTCAACTAGTGAAAGCTGAACACCAAGATCTTTCCGGATGGTTGTATCCTATAGTAATAATAAAGTGGAAATGGAAAAATGGTGACTAGGGTTTTGGTGATGGGCTTACCTTTGACCAAAGGTAAATGTGATGCTGTATGGGTGATTGTTGATAGGCTGATAAAGACAGCTCACTTTATCCTAGTCAAAATGGATTATTCCTTAGAAAGGCTAGCTAGGTTATATATGGATGAAATAGTCAGGTTACATGGTGTGCCAATGGTTATCATTTCTGAAAGGGATCCTCATTTTACTTTTAGATTATGGAAGAAACTGTAGGTAGCCTTATGCACCAGACTAGCCTATAGCATAGCTTTTCATCCTCAGATTGACGGACAGTTAGAGAGGGTGATACAGATACTTGAGGATATGTTATGAGGATGTGTTATTAAGTTTAAGGGTAACTAGGATCAGCACTTATCCTTGGCAGAGTTTGCCTATAATAATAGCTATTAGGCTAGCTTAGGGATGACCCCATATGAGCCATTGTATGGTAGACGATGCCAAACTCTTTTGTGTTAGAGTGAAGTTGGAGAGAGTAAAATTTTTAGTGTGGATTTAATTAGAGATGCTAAAGAAAGAGTGAAGTTAGTTAGAGAAAGGGTAAAGGCAGCTGTGGATAGATAGAAATCATATGTTAACCTGAAGCAAAGATATATTGAGTATACAGTTGGGGAAAAAGTGTTCTTAAAGTTTTATCCATGAGGAAGGTGCTGAGGTTCAGCAAAAAGGGGAAATTGAGTCCCAGGTTTATAGGACCCTATGAGATTACAGAAAGGGTCGGACCTTTAGCATACAGGCTGGCACTACCACCTGAGCTACAATAGATACATGATGTTTTTCATATTTATATGCTCAGGAGGTACAGATCAGATCCATCATATGTGATTCCAATGACAGATATTAAGGTATAGTTGGATCTGAGTTATTAGGAACAATTGGTACAGATTTTGGTTTGTGAAATGAAGCAGTTAAGGAATAAGTCCATACCACTAGTTAGGGTGCTATAGAGATACCATAAAATAGAAGAAGCTACCTAGAAGCTAGAAGAGCCATTGAAAGCTCAGTATCCCTATCTATTCGTTCTAGGAAATTTTGAGGATGAAATTTTCTTAAGAGGGGAAGAAATGTAATGCCCTTGTTCTGAGGCTCCATGAACAGTGCCACTAGGTCCGAGGAGTGTGCCTAGGGTGCTGAGTCACTTGCACATAAATTGAGGCAGTGACACTGGTCATGAAACTTTAAGGGGCTTTAATTTGATGAAAAAGATAAAATTTAAAAATTTAATAGAACCAATAATTCATTTCGGACTATAAGCTACCCCTCTGAGCAATAAAAATTTTATAGGCCAAGAATGACCCGGAATATGCCTGGACGGCCCTAAAAATAACAAACCCTAGAGCTCAAAAATTCCACTAAGTCCATTGGTGAAAGAATTTTTGAATTTCGAGATCATTTGTAAGTTCTCATAATTTTTTAGGTTGGCACGCAAATCGAGTCAATCTAAAAAATGCCTTATCAATGGAATTTGGCCACAAAAATTTATGAGCACTTAGAGGGAATTAAAATATGAATTTTAAAATAAACAATGTAATTTTTTGAGGTCTGTGTGAATTTTGGTGAATTTTAAAGTTTGCCAAAAATTGAGCCGTTTCGGGATAGTTTGGGTGGCTGTGGACCCTACTAACCATGCTTAGACAGATAGATAACCTATCCCATATAGTGTGATGAGTGAGGATGCTTATGTCCTAAGGTGAGGTGGCCACGCTTGGGATAGATAGGAAACCTATTCCACATCGAAATGGAGGGAAGATGGTAAATGCCTTATAAATATGGTCTTAGTACTCTTGCTCAGTGCACTTTTGGGTATTAAGGGATAGATCCCATAAGAACTCCAAAGTTAAATGTGCTTTAGTGAAAGTAGTACTAAGATGGGTGACCATTTAGGAAGTCCTCGTGTTGCACCTTTTGCCCAAAAGACAAAATTGTCAGGCCTAGTGGGCCAAAGCGAACAATACTGACTAGGTGGGCTGGGCCGTTACAATTGGTATTAGAGCTTGACCTTTCTTAGTATGGATATGACCATGAGGACACTGTGTCTTAAGGTAAAGAGGACCATGCTTAAGCAGATAGGTAACCTATCCTATATAGTGCGACGAGTGAGGATGCTCGTGTCCTAAGGTGGGGTAGCCATGCTTGGGATGGATAGGAAACCTATCCTATATCAAAATAGAGGGAAGATGGTAAAGGCCTCATAAGTAGGGTCTTGGAACTCCTGGTCAGCACGCTTTTAGCTATTAAAGGATTGAATCCCATCAAAACTCTAAAGTTAAAAGTGTTTCGATGAGAGCAGTACCAAGATGGGTGATCATTTAGAAAGTCCTTGTGTTGCATGCTTTGCCCAAGGGATAAAGCCATAAGGCTTAATGGGCTAAAAAGGATAATACTGCCCAGGTGGGTCGAGCTGTTACACCTATAGTCTATTGGACTTGTTGTAAGCCTAATTTTAGAAATTTAATATATGTGTGTGTGATGGAAATAGGCATGTTGGATTGTTAATATTGGTTAATATGGTGAAATTGTATGAATGTAAACATTTTATCATGGAATAACTGCATGAAAATAATTTTGTCATATTGGATATCTTATGGTCGATGGTATGATAGCTTAGAATGTAAGTCTAATAATGATATATGTGATGTATGGTGGAATTTTCACATGAATCATTATGTTGAGAATTTAATGCAATGTGTTTATATATGTAAGTTAGCACATAAGCATATGAGTGTATGGGTGTGTGACATGGCTGTATGGCCTATAATATTAGTATGTGTGTATGTGTTGATATGTTACATACTCTTATAAAGGTATTAGTGTAATTATACTTATGGTATTGTTTATGTGACATACTTTGAGGATATGTGCTCATTATTGGTTTTATGTGATTTCAAGTAGTATTATGGCACAATTAAATGTCATATACTTGTTTTATGTTGGAATGTGTATAATGTTATAGTTATATCCATATGAATGTGATAATGCTTTAAGAAAGGCATTATGGCCAAAATGTGCTAGAGCCATGATGTGTTAGTTTTTGTTAGAAAGTATGCCCAATATAGCATGCTTTCATTATGAAAAGATATATATGGGCATGAGCATGTTGATGTCCTAAGTGGTTGACAATTATGCTATGTAGTATGTGAATGTGAGTTGTTTTGTGCATTACTTTAAATTTAGGCATAATTAGGATGAGAATGAAGAACATAGTTTCTCAATTGATCATTTATTGGCCTAACTTACTCGTTAAAATTTAATAAGCTACTTAAAGTGATTAAATAAGAAAACTACAATATAGTGATTAGCCCATGCAAGATGATAACTTAAATTGGATAGGTTGACTGGTCAACTAAGGGTTTAGCAGCTGCTAGAACACTTCAGTATTTTATAATGACCTTTGAGTCTAGATAATGACCATTGAGTCTAGATAATGACCATTAAGCTAGTAATGACCTTCGAGTCCGATTATGACCTTTGAGTCTAGTTTGGGAACCTTTGTGGTTCTAATGGCCTAGGTGGCCTGGTGTCCCCATTATTCAGTATAAATAAGTGTTTCCTTAAGTATTGGCATAAAAAATACATAAATGATAAATTTGTTAAGTTTTGTGACACTTTTTTATGATGTTATGCTTAAATATGGTTGTTAATGATAAATGTTAATATAGGCGGTTGATGCATGCTTAGATGTTCTATTTTTATTATGAGCACGTAAGAATATAATTGTATGCACTTATTTGCCATTTCATGCATATACTTGATAATGCATGAGCACCTTAAGTTTCCTTAATTACAACACTAAGAAAATTTGCTTAGCACATCATTTCATTTGTGATGCACAGGTTAAAGAACTAGATTAGAGTCAAAGCCTTAAATTTGTTGCAAATCATGAGCAAGCTACTTTTTGGGTATTTTGCTTACTTGTACATATTATTATGGTGATGTAATTAGTTTAATGGCACTTGTATGTAACATGAGAGGGATTGGGCCTAATCTGGGATATTATTATTTTATGCTGCTTAAGTTGATTTCAAGTCCATATTTTTATGATTATGTGCAAATGTTTTATAATGTAAAGATGTTGTGGATGGTTAGGAGGACCAAATGATGTTGAAAATATGATGATTGAATTACAGAAGTGCTGTTTACTTATGTAGGTTACTATTTATTTTGGGATAGTGCCTCGGTACAATTGTTATGTTGCTGGATTTTTGGCTCAAAAATTCTCAAAATGAATGTAAAATGTTAAATGAGTTTTAATTATTTTAAGAATTGAAATTTTGAGACTTTAATTTTAAATCAAACATAATTTGAAAAAGATTTCAATTTGTTCAAATTTTCAAGTAAAGGTTTTTTTAAAAGAGATAAGTAAATTCAATAACACATTTATGTGTGCATTCCTTATTCGAGTTTAAGAACTACATCGAGGAAAAGGTGTGACATCTAGTGGTATTAAAGCTCTTGTTTAGGCATTCCTCGGTGTTTAAAGGTTATGTATAAGTGCCATTAGTTTAAAAATTTGTATCACATGATAATATGGTGTCGAGGCTTATAATATATTCTTTTGCTTACAGCTTACGATGAGTTCAAATACACCTCATAGTGAGGAAGAGGTTAAGAGCCATGCTCTAATAATAGTTGGGCAAGAAACTGCTAGAGCTATGTTAGTCTCTAGAAGTGATATTAGGCAAGCATCCCTAGCAATATAAGTACCACCAAAATTTTTGAGACAAATGTTAGATCTATTGAGTAGGTTATAGGGGTAGCACATTTTTTTGCATCCACCAGTTCAGTAGCTACCCCTAGTACCCTAGGCTCTCTAGAAGACTTATCTTGAGATGATAAAGATGGAAATCAAATATTTTAAGGGTAGAGGTATTATGGACGCTAGTGCAATAGAATACTAGTTGGACAGAACCACCAGAATCATGTGGCAACTCAAGTGCACACTAGAAGAGAAAGTTATCTATGCCATTTGTTTGTCATAAAAGGAAGCTTTCAAGTGGTGGAAAGCTTTAATATGACATAAGAATAAGGCTAACTTGATATAGGATTACTTTCTAGAGGAGCTCCTAAGAAGTATATATTTGAGCAGTACTTGGATGCTAAAAGATAAGAATTTATGGACCATAAGTAATGATAGAGGTCAATACTTGAGTATGAGAAGGATTTCACCATGTTAAGCAAATATGCCAAAAACATAGTTAGGACAAAAGTTGATAGATGCAAGAGATTTTAGAAGGGGCTAAATGTGGATATCAAAGTGAATATACCTCCTATGAAGATTAGAGACTTCCCTATATTAATATCAACTTACCTTGTGGCAGAGGAAGTACAAAAGGAGAAGAGAGAATTTTACCAAAAGAAGAGATCATATGGTCTAGGATCAGTTAGTGTAACTTATCATATAGATAAGAAGTTCAAGAAGAATCAGTCAGGGGCACCATAATAGACCCAGAAGCAAAGTTAATCTAAAAGATAAAGATAGGGAGCGTAAAGTAAGAAAAGACAACAATAGTCTTAGGTTGTTACTGCTCTAGTGACCATAGCTTAGAGTAATCAGTAGGCCAAGTGTTAGACCTACCATAGGAGACACAAAGAAGAGTATTGGAGATCGAGATAGGAATTTATTTTGGATGTGGTGTAGTAAGCCATTTCATCAGAGACTGCCTAAAATAATTAGAGGGTGGATAGGGATCTACACCTAGATCAGTTAACGGACTGAAAAGGGATCAAGGTGAGAAGGCAATAGGTACTCACAAAGTTAGGGCTGCAAGTAGAGCTGAGACTAGAGTGCCTATTAGGCAGTATGCTATCAAATCTAAAGAAGAGACTAATTCTCTTGATATGATAGCTGGTACCTTTCTTTTCTTTAATTCTCTTACTTTAGCTTTAATTGATTTGGGCTTTACACACTCTTATATATGCACTACATGGGTATAAGATTAGGGTTTAGCAATAAAAAACCTTAACATAGAGATTATGGTTAGCAACCCTATCAGTCAACATGTATTTATGAATAAAGTTTACAAAGAATATCCCTTGACAGAACAACGACATCAATTTTTGGCCGATCTTATTAAGCTACCTTTTTATAAGTTTGACTTAATCTTAGCTATGGATTACTTGTTCGAGTATCAAGAAATTATGGACTATGGATAGAAGAGGATATCTCTTAAAGTTAATGATGTGATGGAAATCACAGTGGTTATTAAGAGAATGGATTTTCTCTCTAATATGATATCAATTGTTACAGCTAGACGGATATAGAGAAAGGGTTGTTAGGCTTTCTTATCACATGTATATGATATTAGTAAGGGAGAGCCAGATTCTAGTGCTATACCAGTGGTGTCAAAGGATGTTGATTTTTTTCCTAAAGAGTTACCCGATTTGCCACTAGAATGGGAACTTGAGTTGAGCATAGAGGTTTTACCTAGCACTACTTTGGTATTTATAGCTCTATACTAAATAGCTCCTATAGATTTAAAGGAGTTAAAAGTTCAATTGTAAGAGTTGCTTGACAAAGGTTTTATAAGACTGAGTATATCACCTTGGGGAGTACTGATTTTATTTGTAAAGAAGAAAGATAGTTCTCTTCAATTATGTGTGGACTATCGATAGTTGAATAAGGTGATCATTAACAACAAGTATCTTTTACCGAGGATAGATAATTTGTTTGATTAGCTTAGAGGAGTTAGGGTGTTTTCCAAGATTGATATGAGGTCTGGTTATTACTAGCTAAGGGTTAAAAAGGTGGATGTGGCCAGGACTACTTTCAAGATGTGTTATGGCCATTATGAGTTTTTGGTAATGCCATTTGGGCTTATTAATGCTCTTATAATATTTATGGATCTCATGAATCAAGTCCTCCAACCTTTCTTAGATCAATTTGTGGTGGTTTTCATAGATGATATCTTGGTATGCTCAAAGAGTAAGGGAGAACATGAATAACATTTAGGAATAGTTCTTAAAGTTCTGTGAGATGAGAAACTTTATGCCAAACTTAGTAAGTGTGAGTTTTAGCTTAGTGATGCGTCTTTTTTAGGACACATAGCTTCTGCAAAAGGTATCCAAATGGATCCTAGTAAGATATAAGTTGTTATAGAGTGAAAGCCACCTAAGAACATAATAGATATCAAGAGTTTCCTTGGTTTATGTGGATATTATAGATGGTTTGTTAAGAGTTTCTCCTTGATTGCATATCTATGACTTAATTGTTAAGGAAGGATATGAAGTTTGCTTAGGATGACTGTTGTCAGAAGAGTGTTAACAAGCTAAAAGCTATGTTGATAGAAGCTCATATCTTTATACAACTAGTGTCAATGAAGGATTTTACTATTTAGAGTGATATATCTCATAATGGGTTAGGGTATGTTATGATGCAAAAAGGCAAAGTTGTTATTTATGCTTCAAGACAACTAAAGCCACATGAGACGAACTACCCTACTCATGATCTGGAGCTTGGAATAATAATGTTTGCTTTGAAGATTTAGAGACATTATTTCTACGAAGAAAAGTGTTATGTTTACATAGATCACAAGAGTCTGAAGTATCTTTCTACCTAGAAGAAGTTGAATTTGAGATAGAGATAATAGATGGAATTGATCAAAGACTATGATTGCTTGATTGATTATCATTTAAGGAAGGCTAATGTAGTGGTAGATGCTCTTAGCTAAAAGTTTATGGCAACCATAAGAGCCATGAATGTTAGATTACAACTCATGGGTGATAATGCTTTATTGGTAGAGTTGCAAGTGAAGCCTAGTTTGCTGTAACAAGTAAAGGATTCCTAGAAAAATGATAGCAAGCTAGTGAGTGTGATTAGTGCCATTCAAGAGGGGAAGCCTATTGAGTATGAAATCAAGAGTAATGGTTATTTGTACTACCACAATAGGATTTGTGTACCAGATGTGGAAGTGTTGAGGAAGTAAATTTTAGAGGAAGTTCACAGTACTCTTTATGCCAAGATTTGAAGTTGTCTTATTAGTGGCTGGGTATGAAGAGAGATATGTTAGAGTTTGTGACCAAGTGCCTCACATGTTAGCAAGTGAAGGCTGAGCATTAGGTTCCCTCTGGATTGCTCAATCCTGTAGCAATTCCTGAGTGGAAGTGGGATAGGGTCACAATGGACTTTGTTGTTAGCTCACCTATGATAAGGAATAAGTTTGATTTAGTTTGGGTTGTGGTAGATTAGTTGGCTAAGACTGTGTATTTCATAATAGTCAGGATGTGTTACTCTTTGGAGAAGCTTGTAAAGTTGTATATTGATAAGAGTCAGATTACATGGAGTGCCTACTTCGATCATATTAGATTCAGACCCGAGGTTTACTTTGAGGTTTTGGAAGAAGCTTCATAATGTTTTAGGCACTTGACTGAGTTCTAGTACATCATTTCTTCCGTAAATTGATGGTCAATCAAAAAGAGTCATTCAGGTAACTCTTGGTACTTAAGTGATTTTGATGCTAAGTCATCTATGTGATGATTATGTTAAGTGTATTTGTTAGGTGCTCAAGGATATGTTGAGAAGTTATGTTATAGAGTTTAATGGAAGTTGGGATCATTACCTTTCCTTAGCTGAGTTTGCTTACAATAATAGTTTTCAAGCAAGTTTAGGAATAGCTCCTTACGAAGCTTTATATCAAAGGAAATGTAGAACTCTTTTATGCTGGAATAAGCTGAGTGAAACTAAGTTAAAGGGGCTAGATTTGTTTAAGGATGCTAAAAAGAAGGTGAAAATCATTAAAGACAAAATAAAAGTAGCTTTAGATAGATAGAAGTCCCATGCTAATATGAAAAGGAAAGACATTTAGTATGAAGTAAAAGCTAAGGTGTTTATGAAAGTTTCACCTTAGAAGAAGGTTATGTGGTTTGGCAAGAAAGGTAAGTTATGTCCAAGGTTTATTGGTCCATGTGAAGTGACAGAATGTGTGGAACTAGTATCCTACAGACTAATTTTACCTCTTGAGCTTTAACAGATACACGATGTATTCTTTGTGTCTATGCTTTAAAAGTACATATTAGATCCTTTGCATGTACTGTTAGCTGAGGAAGTAAAGATTAGACCAGAATCATCTTATGAAAAGGAACCTATGAGAATTTTGGCAACAGAGGTGAAAGAACTAAGGAACAAGATCGTACCACTTATCAAAGTGCTCTAAAGACACCATAGCATGGAAGCAACTACCTGGAAGACAAGCTTAGATGAGAGAGCAATTTCCATAGCTATTTGAACCAAGTAATTTTGGGGATGAAATTTCTTTAAAAAGGGGAAGAAATGTAATGCTCAAAAAATCCCGATGTTATAAATAGTACTTCCTAGGACGTGATAGTATTTTCCTGAGGCTAAGAGCACTAATCCTATCGAATGAAAGTATTAATTGTAACATAATTTTTGGCAAAATTTAAAGTCAAAATGAAGTCATTTAGGTGGTTAAAAATGACAGTTAATTTTTACGATAGTGTCACATGAATAGTAACTTAATCTTAACTGAACCGTAAAAATATTCAAAAGTTGCTCAGAATATTCTAAGATTAGTGCAACCTGATACTCAAATATTCCAAATAGTCTATTGGTATTGGAATTAGAATTTTTGGAGTTTGAAAAGTATTTTTACTAAAATCGAGAAAAGTAAAATAATGGCATTTTATTCAATTTTTTTAATTTTTTGAGCTCTGATTTTTAGAGGGTTATGGGGAAATAATTATAGGATTTTAAGGGAGTTAAAGTGAGGTTAATTGAGGTGGAATGGAGTAGATATAAGAGAGGAAAATTGAAGGATTAAAGAGGACTTTTGCCCAACCATATAAGGGTTAAAATTCACTTATTTTAGTCAAATGTAGAATAATGTTCTTCCTCCTTCTCTCGCCCTTTATGCCAACACACCTCTCCTCTATGAAAGCTTGAATTTTCTTTTTCCTTCCCTCAATTCTCTTTAATTTCTCTCACCTAATCAAACCTTTAAGCCTTCATGACCCCTAAAAGTTGTTGAATATAGAA
>CANXYI011452982.1:0-10109 GCA_948208565.1 Hura crepitans | reverse complement strand
TTTCATGCTGAAAAAATATATTGGTGTATTGAATCTAATTAAAAATGCTGGTATTATAATTATCTAGTTGAATTTTATTTAACATTTATGAGTCATATTTCCTAGTGGAAATTTGATTTTGAAATGCCTGAGTATTGTCTTTATCTTTTTTATTGCTTTGTTTCTGACGATGGTCATCTTTATCTTTTTATAGTTCACTCAAGTTGGGGATTTGTATATAACTACTTATAGAGTGGAATTAAATAGTGCATTTTGTGCAGCCCTTTTCTTTTTTTCTTTTTTTACTATGGTGGTTGTAATTTTTGTTGCAAAAATTAACACAAAGATGCTTATTCTTGTTTATATGGATGATAAGTATTATTTAGTTCTAAAATGTGGTTATTCAACCCTAGTATTTGAAGTCCTAGGAGTATAAATATCTTAATTATTTGTAACATTTGTGCAGGAAATAATCAAGCTCTGCCAGAATAGACTTGTGCTTTTTGATAACAAAACTAAAGATATGCTTAAGAAAAAAGAACAGGTTCAGCAACTGCTTTCTCTTGTAGATATGGCCATAGCACAGAACAATGGACAACCATACACTGATCAGTTATTTGTTGAGTTGAAGGTGAGCATTTCTTTTAACGCTTTGCTCATTTTATTGTACTAAAAATAAACATTGATGAGCACTTCATTTACTCAACAGGAAGGGGCAAAGAAGCTCCGCGATCAACAGGAAGAGGTTAATTCCTTGAAAGGTTACTCTAAACGAGAAATTTTGGAGCTGAAGGAGCAAATGAATAGGTCATATGAAGAACAACTTAGACGAATAACCGAAATGGTATTTCATATCTATTTCTCATCGATTTTTTGTGTATGATTTTTGTTTTTTGAAATTTGAAAATTTTAATCATTCTAATATTCTAAGATTATCCTAAAATCTTGATCATGGAGCTTTTGCACCACTTCTTGTCAAGTCAATTAAGTGATAATCAGTGACAACTTTCACTTAGTGGTGTAATAAAATTAGCAAAGGATGAAAAATAAATGCTCACCTTCAATTCAACAAATAACTTATCTGTGTATGGTTGTCTACTGTTTTGTGCCATGATGATGTCTTGAAGAGAAGGAAGCTGCCGAAGCTGTTCTTTTTTGCTGGGCGTATATTTATTTTCGATATCAAAAAACCCAAGTCTAATTTTGGAGAGGATGGGAATTTCTTGCACAAATGATACAAGTCATTGAGATATTTATAGTACTAGGAATTCAGAAGCTAGGGTTGAATAAAGACATTATAGAACTCTATAATACTCATGATCAATCTAAGCAAGAAAGCCAATTTTGCAACTATTGCAACCATCTTAGCCAAAAACACTTGAGGACTTGCACGCAGTTGTGCATTTGATTTCCTCGCAATCCCAATAAGATTAGTATTAGTGATTGCATCCAAAGTGTTTAAGGGTTAGGGCTAGTTTAGTCCTATAAATACCTGAGCTTTTAAGGTTTTATTCATTCAATTAGTAAGTCTTTCCTGCAATTGTGTGATTCAATTATCTCAACTGGTGTTACTCTGTGGGAATGTAGGTGTGACTCCTAAGGAATTTTTAATGTGACTCTTAGAATCGG
Organism: Hura crepitans; assembly: GCA_948208565.1. Taxonomy (NCBI): domain Eukaryota; kingdom Viridiplantae; phylum Streptophyta; class Magnoliopsida; order Malpighiales; family Euphorbiaceae; genus Hura; species Hura crepitans. Next base: position 8,501 of record CANXYI011452982.1, on the reverse strand, counting down.
CCCCTTAACAACTCCAATTCCTAATTTTCTAATCATGCTAACCTTTGTAAAACCCTAAAATTACAGGCCTTTAGCTGTCCTATTTCAGCCCCTGTACCAAGCTGGGTGTATTCTCTTGGAAACCCTTAAGTTAAATTCCCCATTCATGTTGAAACAAACCAGATTGCTCAGAACCTTATCAAACTATAAATTCTAGCACTTGTGACTGAATTACAGATGCATAAAACTGAAACAGAGTGCTGATCTGACATTTAGTTGCTATAGTATGTTTTAAGCTTAAAATTTTATGTCAAGCATACAATGATTGTTCTAAAAACTTTTTTATGAGAATGACAGCTTAGCTTGTAGAAAACATACAAGTGTTCATTAATGTTTTCCTTTTAAATACATCTTAAATTCCTCTGGGTCGAACGTGCTGCATGATATGTCGTGAATTTTTGAATGATATTTAAAGTTGTTATGCCGTGGACCTTTTATGTATGCCCACAATCAGTAGCTGACATGCATAATGCAACTCAATGGAATCAAAGTTGCAACATGCAACAGGTTTTGTCTTTGGCATGTTTAGCTCATCTGTTATCCGGGTGAAATAAACGGTGGAATGACCTATATTTATATGGGAAATCTTCTTCATGGAAGGCACATTATGCCATATTGTGTGGTCAACTTTATGTAGTTAAAGTCTTTAGAATAGTGAATATGCTTTTGCTGGGGTGCTTCTTTTTTCTCCATTATCTTTCATCATACGAATTTTATTGATTACTGTGATAGCTGGGACTTGACTGCGTTGGAATTGTCCAATTTCCATTAGGTTGAGTCAAAACTTAGAGAGACAACAAGTAGGCTTGAGCAGCAGTTGGCAGAGGAGCAAGCTGCTCGACTAAGAGCAGAAGAGATTGCACAGTTGGCTCAAAAGAAGTCGAGCGATGAAATCCGCCAGCTTAGAGAGAATCTGGAAAGAGCTCAGAGGGAGACTGAGGAACTCAGGAGGCAGGCTGGAAAACACTGTACCATTCTATGATGTGGGTTATGAGTTGTTGGATGAAACTTCTAAGAATATTTGGTTAATCAAGTTTTTATTGCTAAGGATTGCGATATCCATTAGGCTTGTATGTCTAAATGGTTAACAATGATGGTTTAACAGTGCAAAATATGAACAGAAATGCATGCTGTTAATACTCGGAAGGCTGGCTAGGAAATGGATTAAAGTGTTTGTTGGCTTTGTTGGGTTCAAACTTGCATTTTCAAGAAGGGAAGAGATTTATGCCCGTAACCGAAAATACTTCCTTAGATCTGATGCATGAGAGAATTTATGTACTAAATCAATAGAATAATCTCGCTTTAGAATAAATTGTGGGTTGATGCGCGGATCAAACAATTATTGAAGATTCAGCTAAGATTCATATCAACCAGCCCCTCTGTTATTTCATTCCACAATAACTTAAGTAGGAATGTGCAAAATTCGGTTTTAAACGAAAAAATTGAAATTTTTAGTTTGATTTGGTTATCCACATTGGTTTCGGTTTTTATTTTTAAAAAATTTGATTATTTTGATTCGATTTTTAAAGTTAAAAATCGCAAAAAAAATCGAATAGATTAAATAATAATAAAAAAATTATTTTTTAATTATATAATTAAAATTATTTAAATTTTAGGGATATATATTGAAAACTGAATCAAAATATTTCGGTTAACCAAAATTTTTAGAGTGTATATATAGATTTTATATAGAATTTTAAAAATCAATTTTAACCGAAACAAATACTTCTGTATTCTGATTTTAAATTTTTAGATAATTTCGGTTTTCAATTATTTCGATTCGATTTCTCTAAACAGAACCGACCGTTGCTCACCCCTAAACTTAAGTTCCATCTTCATGTCCCTAGCTAGCTTTATACTTTGAAACAAAGTTAGGCTATAGAGTATTTCACCGAAAAGCATTACCTGAGATAGGAAGGAAAGACCATCCGGATTATTATTACATTGCTTGGGGATGTAAGAATTTACGGAAATTTCTTCTCTATACTGGGTGCATGAGAAAATTCATGCACCAAATTAATTATAGTTTGTCATAGAAGTAGAGATGGTAGAAATATCATACAATTATTAATTTGATACATAAATTTTCTCGCGCATCTGGTCTAAGCAAAAAATTTTCTTTTTAAAGCCGATGAAAGGCTTCAACTTGGGAAACGACTTGGTGGTTCATGTCAAGGTTGATTTCGCCCTTATGAAACAGTCTCCAATTCCTCTTCTACAGCAGCCAACACCCAACCCCAAACATCATCCACCAACTTATCCCTTTCCCACTTACATAGTTCTCCAAGAGATTGCAAGAAATCCATTCGAGTGTTGCTTAGAAGCACGGGTGCTTTGCATACTCGTATTTAGTATGTATTCTATATATATATGCGTATAATATGTACTCGTATTTAGTATGTATTCGATATAAATATGCGTATGATATGTATTATGTACGCATTCGATAGAGATATAAAACTTATTTATATAAACGTTTCTTTCATTATTTGGAGCATTCTATTTTTTAATGTTTATAATTATTTGGAGTATGTTATTTTTATAATTTCAGTATTTATAATTTTATTTGTCATAATTTTATAGTATGGTATACGAGAATCTAGTATGCGCCATGTCCATCTATTGTGGGGTAAAACTTTCTCATTGCTGTTTCAATCTAAAAAACCGACTAAATCAAATAAACCGAACTCCCTAAAGAAAATAATCAAACTCAACGAATTATGTATAGAAAACCGAAATGTTGTAAAGCTAATTTTTCAAAATTATTCGGTATTGCTCTGCAAAAAGTGCTATCTACTTTTTTTACTATTATTTTTTATTTTCTTTTGCAAGACAAGCATCCGTAAATTGAAATTAGAAAATATATATTTTAACTCACATGCACGCATATTATATAAGGAATGAAAAAATAATAAAAAAAGTATTTAGCATTTTTTTTAACTCTCTAATTTTTGGATACATTATTTCTACTTTCATGTTGGCAATTTTAAGAGACTAACATGCTTTTTGTATATATTATAAAAAAAAATGTGATGTCTATATTAATTTGTTTTGTTGGATAGAATCTCATGTTCAAAAGTTTATGGGATATATTAAAGCTCATGATAAGTATTAAATTTCATACGAATAATGAGTTGGTAACAAATAAAATTTGTATCATAATAATAATTTAATTTTTAACTTTCTTATCTAAAATTACAATAGCCGAGAAAACCATAATTCAATGGCAGACTGTTATATGGCACTATATATTATTAAAAAGTGCATCATTTTAAAGCAAATATGTACATTTTCTGTGGTCATATAGCATATCGCGACAATGGTTTAAAAATAAGACAACCTTTCAAGGTAACCAGCAAAGAATTTAAATTGTTATATGGCACTATATATTATTAAAAAGTGCATCATTTTAAAGTAAATATGTACATTTTCCATGGTCATATAGGATAAATCGACCATGGTTTAAAAATAAGACGAACCTTTCAAGGTAACCAGCAAAGAATTTAAACTGTTATATGGCACTATATATTATTAAAAAGTGCATCATTTTAAAGTAAATATGTACATTTTCCATGGTCATATAGGATAAATCGACCATGGTTTGAAAATAAGATGAACCTTTCAAGGTAACCAGCAAAGAATTTACTGCCTTATGCCTCCCTCTTGGCTTTTCAAGACTTACTGCCCTGTGCTACCCTTTACCCTGTAAAATTCTCTTTCCTTTCTTGCAAAAAATTCTTTTCAAATCCCCAAACCTCTGATGCCAGATTTTCCCATAAAGAGAGAGAGAGCTAGATAAAGGTCATCACACCCAGCATGTTGTGCCTTTGGATAGAGCAATTCTACTGATGGCATTCATATGTTAGAAGCCAACAAAATGGAACATTCCACGAGCTATGGATGTGTTATGACGAACTAATACAGTAAAATCCTTTCCAGAAATGAATGATGAGGCACGGCAAGAGAGTTTTGGTTTATTAGATACCTCAGAAAAAAGAAATGCAAAACGTATTAAATTGGTTATCTAATTAATCATTTGGGTGTTCCTTAGGGAAAGTTCAGACATAAAAACCAAACCCAATTTCCTGAAAGGTATTAGGTTCCGGGCCCTACTTCCATTCTCGTAGAGCTAATTTTATATTTTCCCTTTTTCAATATTTTCAAATCAATTTTATAATTTAATCCAATGGTTTAAAAAGATGAAAGAAAAAGTAAAAACACTACTTTATCCCATTCTCGTATATAAAAAATAGTCATGTTGGTCCAAATCAGGATGTTTTTCCAGACACGTACCTATATGAATGTAAAACTGACAGCAATTGGGATAGGAACTCTATATAAATGGCAGAAAGTAATCACATTTCTCCATTAAGCCTAGCAGCCACCACTTCCCATGGCGTCAACAGTACAGTACAGATGCATTTGCTTGACATTCATCTTCATCTTAGGAGCTTTGGCTTCTCTAGCTTCAGCTCGTATTATCTCAGATTCATCAATGCAGGTGAGGCATGAGGAATGGATGGCTCGTTATGGACGCATATACAAGAATGCTATCGAGAAGGCGATACGCTACAAAATATTTTAGGAAAATGTTGAACGTATAGAATCCTTTAACAACATTGGTGACAAACCATACAAGTTAGGAATCAATCAGTTTGCTGATCTTACTAATGAGGAGTTCAAATCCTCGAGAAACAGGTTCAAAGGCCATATGTGTTCTGCACAAGCAGGTCCTTTCAGATATGAAAATGTTACTGCACTGCCATCTTCAATGGATTGGAGAAAGAAAGGTGCAGTAACTGTCAACAAGGATCAAGGCCAGTGCGGTAAGTTCCTTACCCTTGTTATAATAACTGATAAAACCAATTTCGATTAAGCTAATACATTCATTGAAATTTTATACAGGATCTTGCTGGGCTTTTTCGGCCGTGGCTGCAGTAGAAGGAATTATTCAGCTAACAACTGATAAATTGATTTCATTGTCTGAGCAAGAACTAGTTGATTGTGATACTAATGGAGAGGATCAAGGGTGCCAAGGTGGTCTAATGGATGATGCCTTCAAATTCATTGAAAATAATCAAGGCCTAACCACTGAAGCTAACTATCCATATGAGGGATCAGACAGAACATGCGACAAGAATATGGAGGCTAACCATGCTGCTAAGATCACCCGATACAAAGATGAGCCGAACAATGAGGCAGCATTGATGAAGGCTGTTTCAAAGTAGCCGGTTTCGGTCGCGATTGATGCGAGTGGTTTTGAGTTTCAGTTCTATTCAAGTGGGATTTTCAAAGGAACTTGTGGAACTGAACTAGGTCATGGAGTTGCTGCTGTTGGGTATGGAAGCAGCAATGGCATGAACTACTGGCTGGTTAAAAATTCATGGGGCACGCAGTGGGGAGAAGAAGGGTACATAAGAATGCAAAAGGATATAGAGGCTAAGGAAGGACTTTGTGGCATCGCAATGCAGGCATCTTACCCCACTGCATGATTTCAAAACAGCACAAATGCATCTGAAAATCAGTACATACATAAATAACATCTATGCTTGGCTTTGGTAACTATTGTATATATTGACTGTCCAGAATCTCAGCTAATAGGCGTCTAGTCCTAAGCAGCAGATGCCAATTTGCATGTGCCCATCACATGATATTAATATGCAAGTGGACACAATTTCTCCTTTTTTTCCCGAATTCATCTCAATACTGTAAAAATTGTGAACCCAAGAGAAAAGTTCTCTGATCAAATAGTGTCCAAGTGAAAGGTAAAAGTACCCAACAAATTACAAATCCATATGAACATGCAAAACCTGAAAAGCAAGTAATTAACTCAAAACAACTCTATATCAATTAAATTTTAGCTTATACTACATCATGTGCTAAATATGGAAGTGATGAAAATGCTGCTTTACAAAAAAAATTAGACATAAGGGTAAGGAGGTTTTGTGTCTATAAAGCAATCCCATACAAGGTTCATATAACAGTGGCAATCAGCCATTACCTCTGTGTTCAGCTTTCAACGTATAAAGATGTCCAACCAACAATTAAACTTCAGCCCATCAGTTAGGACTCCATGAATTGCGATGGCGGTGGGCTTGTTTTTGTCTTTTCAGCACCTTCAACAGTATATTTCATATCAAATGTGAATCGAACTTGTTTGTTGACATAATAACATCTTATTAATTGAAGTTAAAGAAAGGCAAGCAAAGATCCTTCCATACATACCATAAATCTCACGAATCTCCACTTCTCGCCATTCTTGAACCAGGGCACAGCAACAACACATCAAATGTGAGAGAAAATCATCAACAAAGCCACCCTGCAAAGAAAATGAAAGTAAGGGGCATGACATTTTGAAATATGATCTAAATTAAGACTGCTATTAGACATTAATTTAAGACATAAAACATTTTTGACAAAAACCACACAAACTTCTAAATATGAATTCTTTTCTAACCTAAAGGAGTATTCTTTCAGTTCCTCCCCTCCTTCAATTTTTTTTTTTTTTCCTTAAGAACCAAACTCTTTAATCCCATAAGGACAAAATTTAATGGATAGGTGTGTTTGCTTTTTAACTAATGGTTGCAGGTTACAAAACAAGGCCAAGTCAATATTAAATCGATGCTTAGGTAATCAAGTTTTTTGCCTTTTTTGGTTCCCGTTCTTTTATTTCTTTTGGAGTACAACCTACCAAGGAGTAAAAGCCTGAATTGAAACACCTTAGGCTCTTTAGCAGAAACAGATACAGTCATTACTAGCAAACCTTCAAAAAGAAGGTAAACAATACCTTAATTTGGCTATGCTAATTATGGATATATGAATACTTCCTTGACAAAATTACTTAATAATGCAATCTAGCTTTCATATTCTTGGGAAGAAGCATTAATTCCAACCATATTTTCAATAGTTGACAAGTTATTACTAATCTTCCTCCCTATGTAATACCAGAAATTAGATCATAATCACACAAGGGACATAGAGGATCTACCGTGATATTCAATGTTTTGCGAAGTTTCCTTCTGATGCAGCAAGTATAGCAACAACAAGACAATATCAAGGAATATGCCATCAATTCATTACAAGCTTCCGCTGAAGCTGAAAATGAAACAAAACTCTATATAAGCTCAAATTGTATCATTTAAGATTTAAGTCCATATAAATTTCAGAAGGATATAGAATTATTACAACTAAAGATTATACAAGAAAGTGAGGAAATAGTTAAATTTAAGTACATGTAAATCATCAGGATTAGAGGGTAGAAACATTTAGTTTATTTATCACATTTAGACCAAATGCATATAGTCTGACAGTATCCTTAGAATCTATTAGATTATATTGTACCTTAAAGGACTAGACTATTTTCTATGAGAAAAAAAAGGTCAAAGCTAATTTTCTGTGAAATTTTGCAGACTTGTCACAGCTTGTTCCAATGTCTAATTTTTTCCAACATACATTTTTTTTAAATCTTTTTCTTAAAGTAATTTTCTGCATTTCTGTTTCATGCATAGTGACCTGCTCTGTGACTAATATTAATATATGTTCACTAATATTTGCTATTATTTTAGTGTTATGTTAACTACAAATAATATAACAGAAAAAAATAAAAGCTTTATGAGTAATTAGAGGGCCTTTGAATAGTATTGTTGTTTTATTATCAGATAGCATGTGATATTTATATGGATGCAAATTTTAACTTCAGAATATCATGTCATAAACAAGGGTGATAATTTGTCATTCTGAAAGAAAATAAAAGTAGGAACTGAATTTTTGGATTAACTTTATGATTAAAGAGGGATAAATATCAGGGGTCATAAAAACTATTTACTCAAATATCTAAGGCATGGAGTACTCAAAGCTTAAGCTTAGAATGGTTGGCACACCATTAAGGGTTTATGCCAACAAATCATCAAGATTTACTTTAATAACTAAGCTAAATTCAAATATCCATAATCTAAGTACAGTCAGCAATATGATTCAAGTAAATTTTTTGTTTTTTTTTTTTTTCTGAGCAGAATGATTCAAGTGACATTATGTAACCATAACATTTCAATATAAATTAGAGCCACTTACATATGTGCCTGTTAGTTGCTACAGTAGCAATCTTAGAGAAAGTGCCACAAGGATAGAAGAATGTCTTTATACCTGCACAGTGAGAAGGTTGCTAGTGAGAAAGAAGTTAAATGGCAAACATAACAAGGTCTTACAGGCAAGCCTTAATTTTCAATGTCATTTCTTTCATCACAGGATCACAAAGTTGTTTGGGCACATAAACACAAGATTAGGTAGCATGCAACTAGTTGCATGGTTTGCATTTAGACTAGCTCCATTCTCCATAGGCTAAAGGTAGCAGAATATTCACAAAGTTAATAATAAGAGACGCTATAAAAAATTCTCTTAAAAATTTAAACTGTAATGTGCTGAAAAAAAAATCACTTAGCAGGAGAATTTGCAAACAACCTAAT
>CANXYI011452875.1:0-13317 GCA_948208565.1 Hura crepitans | reverse complement strand
GATAAACGAGTTTTACTTATTAGGATAAAACTTACTTTCATTATTAAACTTGACACAATTTTTTTTTATGCATCTTTATTTTTTTTACGCATAAAATGATTTTTTATTCTCATAAAATTGATAAAATTATACCTATTATATCTTGAATGACACATAACAGTGAATAATAATTTTAATATGTGAATTTTTTATGTGGATATATAACATTCATTTTTACTATTTTTATTGAGATAGTAAGTTATTTTTATAAAATTTTAATAATAATAGATACAATTTTATTAAATTTAAAAGGGTAATAAATATTTAAAAATATTCATAAAATTTAAATAGATTAAATAATTTTTTTTATTAAATTTGGTGAAAAAATGTATATTCAGTCTTCCTTATTTGCGATAAAGTTGATGGGTAACGGACATAATTAACCGATAAACTCGTTACTTCTTAGGACAGTTTAAGACTTCATGCAATGGGTTCGCGCCCGACCCGAACCACGAAGGTTCAACCGACACATGCGCGGTTGCTCCAGAAACGCCAAAAACAGAAAAACGACGAGGAGGAAATGATGTGAAAGCGAACGAAAGTAATTACTCCGCCAGTCGCCACCACCGTCACCTACACCCACCTAAAATCTCTGCTCTCTCTCTCTCTCCGTGTGTGGGTGTGTGTGTGTATATATATATATATATATACATACAGCAAACTCAAAATATCTTCACTCTCTCATGAACCTTACCCTACCGATTCCATGGCTTCTTCTTTATCTCGATTCCTTCTAAATCCACATGCCTCCCAAATCACTGTTAAACCTTGCCCGCCCAATCAGATTCCACCTTTCGATACCAAATCGCCTTTTATTCCTATTAAACGAAGCCGTAATGCATTGGTATTAGTCTCTGCCTGGAGAGGAAACGATGGAGCTGTTGAAGCTGAGGAGGAGAAGAAGAAGAACAGAAACACTCAGGCTGCTCTTGGGATGGATATTTGTTACGATGTCCTTTCGCGAGACGCCCTTCCCAGTATTTTCATTTTACCTCTTCGCTTTAATGATTGCGAAAAAATTGTTTTCTTTTTTTTAGATCATTGATTATTATTGGGTGGTGTTTGCTTAGGGCCTTTATCGTCTTCTCATTTCTCCCCTTCTGTATCTGATGGGTCTGGTCTTCGCGTTGCTTATCAGGTAATCGCTCTTCCTTTCTAAATAAGGATCTAGAATTGACTGATTGGTTCTTTGATATGTTTATATAGGGAGTTCGTGGTGCATACAGCGAGTCTGCGGCCGAGAAAGCATATCCCAACTGTGAAGCAGTGCCATGCGAGCAATTTGACGCGGCTTTTGAAGTGAATTCTCTAACTCTCTTTCTTTCTCTTCTCTGTCATGCTGTCTTTCCAATTTTCAATTTAATGCCCCCGTTTATTTTAGTAATTTTTATATTTAGTTATTGATTGATTATATGTGGCGAGGTGCTTTTCCACCAACTTCTCGTAGGTGTAAGTTGTCTATTCCATAGTTCATGGCTCAGTCAAAATTATTGAAGTCAAAATGAACAAATGAAGCTATAAGAAGGATTATTCTTGGATTTTATTTGATCACGTAGTTGTGTTGAATACAAGATGAAAGGTCAAATTAATGCATTCTGGTGTTTTGGGTTATGGAAATGGCGTTTTCACGGTCGTTGGAATTGTTAGCTAGAATTTTTGTCCCCTTTTCATTGGATGTGAGCTATTGCTGTCTAAAGTTCCCTAGAAAAGTAAGATTTTAACAGGTAATCTATTTTAAAGCAAATCGAATCTATGTGGAATCTGGTGCTAGTATAACTCTTTCAATTCCGTTCATGTTATCTTGAGGATTCTGATACAATTATTGAGAATTTAGGTATCTTTTACAGGTCTATTGCATCAATTTCATCTTCTTTGGTAATATTTTTGAGGTTATGGAGTAGGTCTAGCCTAATGTTATCTGGATTCATTTGTATTATGTCTGATGTTATTTTATTGTCTTCAGCTTTGACTTTTGAATTGTTTTGGCCATGCCATTAGTGTTTCTGTTCTGTACTCAAGTTGCCTTTTGCATCATTGCTACACCATTTTCTACGGTCATAGCAATAATTCCTTACTGTACCATGGGAAGGAAACAAGGCCCTGGTTAATTGCATGAAACATTTTCCTTTATATATTACAGAGGTTATGAATTTTGGGTTTAAAGTATTTCAGAGTGAAATTGAGGTTACATACATTATACTGTAGTCTGACATAGCATATATGGATCTGGAGGTTGGTTTTATGTGTAATAAAGAGAGAAATCTCATCATTGTCATTATCACTTGGGTTGTTGCTTTTAGCGAAAAATTTATGCTTTGTTATTTTTGGTTTGAGGTTGCAAGAAGTAACAAACAGTACTGTTAGATTGAGTGACTTTTTTGAGCAGGAATAACTTGCATCATCTTTAACCCATTTGATTTTCTGAGTCAATTAAAATGGCGGCATGCTTCTTATGAGTATTTGGATCTCATGCAATTAAAGGGTCGTCATACATGGGACAAATTTGATAAGAAGGAGGGCAGTTGCAGTTGCTCTCTCCTTGATTGGCTTATGGGGGAGACACCATTTAAAAAACCTGCACAGCAATTGGGGTATAACAATTTCTGCTATTATTATGTACTTGTCTAACCAATTAAAATAGTAGAGAGAGTTCCCCATGAAAAATGGGGAAAAGAAATGGAAGGAGCTGCTGGTAGGAAGCATAGTCATTTGCTTGGCGGAAGATGCACATGCTTTCTATGTTTTTAACAGTGAGGATTATTGCGTGTCTTTTTCCCCTGGGGAGTTTGTGAAGTGCAAGCAAATCAGGATATCAATTTAGGTGCTTGGATTAAACATGCCTTCTTATCTCTGTCCCTCATTGTACTTTGGTGAAGTTTTTCAAACTGTTGTAAAGTACCATTGTCGAACTTATTTGGAACATCAGTTGAAAATATTTTAAAGAGCCAAATAAAGGGTTTGAATATCTTTGTCTTGTAAAAATGTATGCATGAAGATGAAATATGATCCTTTTTTGTCATGTGGCATGAATGTTGACATGTAGTTTTCCCTGTCACCTTTGCAGGCTGTTGAGAGATGGCTTGTAGATAGGGCAGTTTTACCCATTGAGAATTCTTTGGGTGGGAGCATCCACAGAAATTATGACCTTTTACTTCGCCACAGGTTGCATATAGTGGGAGAAGTTAAATATGCTGTTCGTCATTGCTTACTAGCCAATCATGGTGTTAAAGTTGAAAACTTGAAGAGAGTCCTAAGTCATCCACAGGTATTGTAAGATACTGATCACACATCTACTCGTCTGCCTATTTCACGGTAGTTCTTTGATGCCAGATCATGTTTTCAGGCCCTTGCTCAATGTGAGCATACTTTAACAAGTTTGGGATTGGTGAGAGAAGCAGTGGATGACACTGCTGGTGCGGCAAAGGTGCTATGCTATCAATTTATAATGAATTTCCTTCTATTGGCAATTTTAGATTGTTAAATCATGCACACAAGCAATGCTCAATTTCATATTTGAGCTATTGTGGTATGATAAAGGTTCTTTTTTCATCCCATTCTACAAACTAGTTCATGTATACTGTGATTATTGGGAATGCAAAAAGCAAAAGATCTCATTGGTCAACCCTTTTATAGCAATTACATATTTAGTTTTAATTAGATAATGGATTCATGTTTTTTTTCAGATCATTGAGTTGCAAGTATTCATCAGCTTATGTGTTTTGAATGTAGCATGTTGCACTTCACAAACTAAAAGACACAGGAGCTGTTGCTAGTTCTGCTGCCGCAGCTATATATGGCTTGGATATATTAGCTGAGGATATCCAGGTTTGCATCTAAGTGTCTTTGTGTGGTGATAAGATATTAAGATTAGGCTGGTGTTAGATATGCAGTATTATTCATTCTTCCCATCTGACAGGATGACTCTGATAATGTTACTCGATTCCTGATGCTGGCAAGGGAACCTATAATTCCGGGCACGGACAGGCCATTCAAGGTTTTTCTTTTGTAATACAAAAATAATGGACATGAAGATGTGTCTGTCGTCATTGTTTTATAGCAAATCTTTACCAATGGTTTTTCTCCTTATTTTAGACAAGCATCGTCTTTTCACTGGAGGAGGGTCCTGGAGTGCTTTTCAAAGCACTTGCTGTTTTTGCTTTGCGGCAGATCAACCTTACTAAGGTCCTGCTTCTTTAGTTCTGTGATCCATGGTATTGGTGGATTTTATTTTAGGTTTTGTTTGCGGCTGAGTTCTTTCTTCTCTTTTAACCAGATTGAGAGTCGCCCATTGCGGAAGCAGCCCTTGAGAGCATCTGATGATAGCAATAATGGATCTCCAAAGTAAATAAATATATTGAAATATTTGCATTTTAATCCCAGAGCTCTTTTATGTACTGCTTTTAAAGTTTTGCATATACATTTTGTTCCTACCTGCCAAATAGGTAGGAGATTTTGGTTTGATTCCATAATATGTTTTCTTGAAGGTACTTTGACTATCTCTTCTATGTGGATTTTGAGGCATCAATGGCTGAGCAGAAAGCACAGAATGCCCTCAAGCACCTGAAGGTTCGTATTCTTCTTGACCTTATCACGATGGCATAAACTATTAACAACATGCAATTGTCTGACAGGAATTTGCTACATTCTTGCGAGTTCTGGGGAGTTATCCTGTGGACACTAGCATGATATGAAATGATTTTTAAACGTGGTAAGTATCTTATTTGTTGTTAACTAAGAGACATGCCAAGGCAATTTTATAATGAGAACAGAGATCAATTGTGCAGGGGACTGGAGAAACAATGAAACATTTTCACCAGAGTTGTAGCCACTGACCTCATCTTGTATTTGTTAATTGAAAGGCTGCAACATAATCTCCATTGCAGCATATTCTCGATGTTTATTACCCATGTAATTAGTAGGAGCTAACTGACCCTTTTAAGGTTGTTAATTGATATGCATAGGCAAGTTAAGATGGTAGGTGGGTGGGTACCATTGGAGAACATGGATTGTTTGATTGGTTACATTTGAAACAAATTGGTGTCTGTGCCAGTTCTTGTTGTAGGTTGCCCATCTCTCTCTCTCTCTCTCTTCTTATGAAAAGGAAACACTTTCGCTTAACAAAATGTACAGTATTTGAGGTATTGTCAAAATTACAGCTTCCACAAACAAAAAGGATCGATGGTTAGATATCGTCAAGGCACATGCCTATTGACCTACTTGAATGTGAGGACATATTCCCCCCACCTCCCAAAAAAACAAAAAAAGTTGCACTGCGAATTGGCTCGCGGAATGCTGGAAACAGCACATCAGTATTAAGGAGTACCATGTGAAGAACTGCCAACAGAAACAATAGAACTTGGCTCCATCATGAAGTTATCTATGTGTGAACTTAAACATGCATCAAAGCAACCGAATCATATCATTAGAGCATGAAAAACCATTAAATGGAAAGAAACTGTAGAAAATTCATAAATTACTCAATGTTTGACACCGACGTCATTGATCTGGATTGAATCGGCGGAAAATTCGGTTGAACCGTGAACCGGAAAATTTACAATTTTAGCATTTTTTTTTCATTTTTTTTACATTATTTTAGATTTATATTTTTTTTAGTAATTTTTAAGTTATTTTTATGACTTAAAAGTAATTTAAAAATATTAATAATAAAATTTGTTCAATTAAATATATTTCAATTGATCAATAATTATACCATTTTAAGTATAATTATTTTAATAAATTTATTTAATTAAAAAATTATAAAAAATTATATTAAATTTAATAGAAACATATTAATTATTTCTTTGAATTTTTTTCTAAATTTTATCATATAAATAAATTTTAATATCTCCATTTTTTAATAAATTATTATATTACTATTATTAAATTTATTTTTATATATACTAATTATTTACTCATTTTATTATTTTTATACGTTTTATTTAATATAGCGTTATCCATATTATATTATTAAATTTTTCTATAAATAATTTTATTTAAAAAAAATTCGATTCAATTCGGTTCAACTGATCGAACCGGTTAAATCATAAATCAGTTAGTCATCCGATCCGATTATGATAACATTGTTTAGAATAAAGCAAGGCCGATACCGATACTCGATAGCATCTTCGTATAGTAAAACCTCGCCTACCCTCTAACCGAGATAATTAAACTCATAAGAAAAAACCACTGCAATCTCTAATTTTTTAAAAACATTTAAGGATAATTATAAATTTGATCTTAAATTTTGAAAGTTATAATAATTGAAATTTTAATAAATTAAAATATTGAATTATCATTCCACAATAATTTGAAACTCTCTATCTATTTTTTATAAAAATCAAATAGTTTATTGATATAACATCTATTTAGAAAGTCCTGAAAATAATTAGATTCGTCAGACACTGTTTCCAAAAAGGTATGTAAAACTTATCAAATGTATGTCAATAAAATTAATTTTTGATAAAAAATATGTAATGGGTTTTAATTGTTGTATGTAAACGATTAAAGGTTTTAATTGTTAAAAAAAGAATGGCATTAAATTTTCTGTTGTTCATTAACTTCGACAGATAGGATGAAATTTATAATTATCTCAAAAATTTAAGTAATACAAAAGCTAACTTCAGTCAGGTTTGGCAATTTTTTCCGCCAAACCAAACAGTTAGGAGGTAGTTGATTTCATATTGACGCCACTATATAATTTGGGGATACTTATGCTAAATAAAATAAATTTATCAAAATCAAGTATTGAATTCTATTTTTTATTTCGATATTTATAATTAAATTATATAACCTTTGCTTAAAAAAATTTATCAAAATTTTTTACTAACTTTAATTTTATTGTATGGAGTTGTTATTTGAAAATTCTAATAATTATCAAACTAATAAAATATACTAATAATACAAATAATTAACATGGTTTAGAGTATTGTAAATACTTTTTTTTTTAATTTTTTTTTCTGTGGACGGAGTATTAATTGTAATTATTATTACTTAAACATGTTGAAAATGAATAAATGAATATTGGAAATGAACAAATCTCAATTTCTTCGAATCCAAGGGTCTATTGAGTGTTGACCCAAACGAAACATGAGTTCCGGGTCCCACAAACCACCACAGGGTGGACTCCGACCCGTATGCCACCCTACCATTACCAAAAATATAAAATTCACCCAAAATTAAAAAAAAAATGTAAAATAAATTCGTATTTTTCCGAATTGAATAGTTTCTGTGTGCATACGCACTACCATACACCTGTATCAGCCGTTGATCAAAAATCACATTTTAATCCAATGGTTGTAAAAAGTGCGCATGCGGTACGCAACGCGCTCATATGAATTAATCGTTATTTAAAATGGAAAAAAAAAGAATAAAAATAAAAAAAATGCGGATTTTCCGATTGTGAAGTGGTGGGGATGGCAGTTGGCGAAGATGGCACTCTCTCTTCGTTGGCTACTGAATAGAGAGAGAAACAGAGAAAAACAGAATTTTTTTGTTTTAGTTTCAGATCTGAGTCTTAAAAGTCAAAACTTTGATTAATAGTTTATTTAATTACTTGATTGAGATCCAGCAACTACAAGGAATTCTTGTTCTTCTTTGCCCTTTTTCTCTTCATTTTCAGTATGGTTCTCCAGAAAATGGAGCAGTTCATCGACAATTTGCAGCCCATGGATCTGATGCGCTCTGAGAAGATGACCTTTGTCCAGCTTATCATTCCTGTTGAGTCCGCTCACCGTGCCATCTCCTATCTCGGTGAACTCGGCCTTCTCCAGTTCCGTGACGTGAGTTTCTCTCTACTCGGATTGTTTTGGAGTAGGAATCGGAGTTTTATTTAGTTCATTTGAATATTATCGGGGAATTTTAAGTTTACGCTTTTATTTGGTTTTGATTATGAGGTTTTAGGCCATTAGTGCTTTTTAATGATTCTTTGTGTTACTAGTTCTAATATGGTTAGGGACAGGAGATCTTGAAACTGTATTGGTCCTGTATGCATAGTATATCTGGATTTTAATTATTCTGCTTCTGCACTTTGATAATGATTTACAGTGAATTATTCATTGTTCTTTTTGTAAATGAATCGTATTCGGGGAAGATAATTTCGGTTTGGTCCTTGTAGTCTGTCATTACGAGTTAAGATGTGAATATGTTCTGTTTTGATGCACTTGATAAATGACACAAGGTGCTTTCAGAAACTTCTCTGCTATATCTATTGCTTAGGTCTTAAGATTTTCAAAAGTAGGTTTAATGATCTTATGTGCCCAAGTCCAAAGTACTTGATATTTATATATGGGTATTAGGCAAGGTGTACAGCTTTTGATTTTTGTAACTCATTTGAGGTGGTCTGTTATACAAATGCATTCGTGACTCAACATTCTTTAAGTTGGTCATTAATTTCTTCATGATGATGAAAGCAGCAGTGATGATTGACTCTAATAAAGTTGAGAATGAGGAGTTGATTCACTGTGGATCCTTTTACATATAAAGGGCACTGCATGCTTGGCATCCGTTTTATGCAATATGTCACCTAGTATCATTTCACATGCTTAGGCATAGTCGACAGTTCTGTAAATTTGTCTTTGTTTTGCATTATATATTTACATGTCTTGCAACATGTATAGCTTAAAGCTTTAGCATCTGTTTATGGACTTGCAAATTACAGTGACTCAGTTTGAAATTGTTTCTTTGACAAATAAAAATACAAGGAAGACTTTAACTGTGTATTTCTTTTTCCTATCTTATTATATCTAAAAGCTTTATTCATATTAAGCCCTTTTGAGTTGTATATAATTATGTCAGCACTTGGTAGATATAATTATCTATATTCTAAAGTTTTGATTTTCAGTTTTATGCCCTTTTAGCCATAATATTTTTCCCTTCAGTATAGAGTTTTTGGAAGACAATACATTCTCATTGATCATTAGGGTGTCGGTCTTCCAATGCTAATGCTGATATTTTTCTCTTCTGCCAGTTAAATGCTGATAAAAGCCCATTCCAGAGGACATTTGTTAATCAGGTTTGTTTATAACACTTCATGGACCTATGCTGCAATCGGAATCTTTTTGAATTGTTTCTTTCAGATTTGTTCTTATGAATGCTAATGATTGAGGCATTGCATATATAATTCAACTTTATAAGATGCTAAAATATTAAACAAGAAAAATAAATGCACCTGTGGTGTGATTACCAATCAAATAAGGTCCAAGAACAGTCTGTTACAAAATTGTAGAGGCTGGTCGTAGATGTGGGTAGGAAAAGAAGTTTTAGATAAAGCAGTAGCCTGCATCAGCTCGTCCAAAAATATTCCTTGGTATTTAGTGAACTATGCATTTCCCTCCTACTAGGGGCAGGACAATGCCACTTAATTGTTGGCACCTGTTTGTACTCTCTGTTATGGATGCATTTGCAGGAAGGAAATATGAGAGGCATGGATCCAGCAGACATCAGCAGCATCGGTAGTTTTCCTAGTTTATTTTTTTCTAATTCATAATTTTTTTTTCCTAAATTGGAAGTTATTTCTAGTAACTTTTCCTATTTCCTATATCGTAAGCTCTATTAAAGAGCAACAAAAGACAGAAATAAAGGAACACAGAGTTGCTTTTCATTCTAAGAGGTTTTTAGGCTCTGCCTTCCCAACAACCCTAAAGCTTGGAAGTCCCTTAAACGGGTTCCATTTTAATTCCACCATAGGCAATTCCTGTGGCAGGAATCACAAGATGAAGCTGATTATCCCATTCGCCCGGTGACTCAATTTGTAACACAGAAACATAACACTCTCATATTAGCTCCATAATAGTGGAAGCTGAAGTACCTGAAGAATGACGTATGGAAAAATGTGCCAAGTTACTTTCAAATAATTCATCCATTATCTGAATTTTGTAATACTGCATGACAAAATCTCCAGTGGTTGGCTGCAATTTGTAGTGAAGTGATATTCATATTTTTGCATTAGTCAATAAATTTGCTGCAATTGCTGAGCACCATTCATATTGGCTGCTTAAATGTTTGACAGTATTTTTATCATTTATAGGTAAAGAGATGCGGGGAGATGTCAAGAAAGCTACGGTACTTTAAAGATCAAATTAATAAGGCTGGCCTGTTATCTTCTGCACTTCCTGTTGTGGAACCAGATGTTGAACTGGAGGAATTAGAGGTTAATTTCATTTTGTTGACCTTGTGTTATGAAGATTGAAATTTAATCCTTGTATCTTCCTATTTTTCTTTTATGGCGCTGGCAATAAATGTAACTAGTGGTCAACAGAGGAACTAGCCAATATATACTTTGTACAAGATTATCATTCTTTGAGTCTAATAATATTTATTTTGATTTGTACTTAACCCATTGTCAGATACAACTTGCTGAACATGAACATGAGCTAATGGAGATGAACTCTAACAGTGAGAAGCTTCAACAATCATATAACGAACTTCTAGAGTTCAAATTGGTGTTGCAAAAGGTAAATTACTTGTCTCTTCTCATCCAATTATAATTATGCATGCAGACAGGACAGCAACATGGTGCTTCTTTATTTCTTTCTTTGAAAAAATATTTTTGCTTTCTTTATACATGTTCTCACTTTTTTTTTCAACATTAATGGTACTTCAACTCTTTTTTTTGCGATGGAGTAGGTAGACCAGTAAGCTAGAGATCTTGTTGGCTAATCATCCAAACTAATTTAAACAAGTAAATTGTAAAATAAACACATAACAATTAAGACTACTTTTATGTAATTTAATTTGACTTTATAATGTGCTTTAAGTGTTCAATTGTTCATTTATGGAGCACTGTCCCTTAAAACAATCAAATTTTTTAGCCTGTGTATAGAGAAATTTAATTAATTATTGGAGGCCTTGATTATTTTAGTGAACCCATTATTCCTTCTGTTTGTTTATTTGTTGCATTGGACAATGCAGATGTTTATTATATCAGTGAAAAGAAACATGTTCCATGAGACAAGTGCTTGGGCGATATTGTCTCATTCACGTCACATAATTCTTGCCAAGTCATTTTTATATAAGCTTCCTTTAACTAATACATCAGAAACTGAAGTTTTCAACAGCCTCTTATGATTGTTGCTGTGCTCAATTTGTTATTTATGTTTTTTTTTGGGGAGAAGTTTTTAACTTTAAAATTAGTTTCTGTTAAATTCTCACTTTACTTGATGGGCAATCCAGGCAGTTGGCTTTCTTGTATCAAGTAATGATCATACAGTTGCAGAGGAAAGAGAATTAAATGAAAACGTGTACTCAAGCAATGGTTACGGCGAAACAGCGTCATTACTTGAACAGGTTCTTGTTTATTGTGTTTCGTATTTTTATTCTTTGCACAGAACCACTGCTGTTCTTACAATCATGACAGATTCTACATTTTTATAGGAACTGAGGTCTGTACCATCAAACCAGTCAGGTTTGCGATTTATTAGTGGTATTATACCCAGATCCAAAGTTCTGAGATTTGAGAGGATGCTGTTTCGTGCTACAAGGGGCAATATGCTTTTCAATCAGGCATCAGCTGATGAAGAGATTATGGATCCTGTATCAGCTGAAATGGTTTTCCTCCTTTCCATA
Organism: Hura crepitans; assembly: GCA_948208565.1. Lineage (NCBI taxonomy): Eukaryota > Viridiplantae > Streptophyta > Magnoliopsida > Malpighiales > Euphorbiaceae > Hura > Hura crepitans. The sequence goes on along the minus strand of CANXYI011452875.1, from coordinate 1,716 downwards.
CTCAAATTCTTTTATATTGTGCTTTCTTCACATTAGCTGAGCTCACATGATTGATTTTGTTGCTTTTGTAATCATGTTATTGGATATTGTGCAACTGTACTCATTCCTCAGAGTTGATCTTTGCAGGTCGAAAAAAAAGTATTTGTAGTTTTCTTTTCTGGGGAACAGGCAAGAACAAAAATTTTGAAAATTTGTGAAGCATTTGGAGCAAATTGCTATCCTGTCCCTGAAGATATGACCAAACAGAGGCAAATAACTAGAGAAGTAAGTGTCTGTTTTGATAAAAAAATAGCTACATTGCCTTGCTCCTTTTTGTCAGAATTGTGTCCAATCTTGACTACTTTGGGACACATGTTATCTCTATTGTTAACTATGTCAAGTCATACCTCAGTTGTAGGTGTCCGGTGAAGTTTGTTTATACATTTTAGTCACCACCTGAAATTCTCTTGATGGTAGGTTTTATCACGTCTTTCTGAACTCGAAGCCACTTTGGATGCTGGAATTCGCCATCGGAATAAAGCCCTTGCTTCTATTGGGTTCCATCTAACAAAATGGATGAAAATGGTAGGTTCTCCTCTACTACCTGCATCCTCTTGGTTTGGCATTGAATCAGTGATATGAAAGATTTATGGTTTATGCTGGCATAATACTTGTATTGTTGATTCTGTCTTGCAGGTAAGGAGGGAGAAAGCAGTATATGATACATTGAATATGCTCAATTTTGATGTTACAAAAAAATGTCTTGTTGGAGAGGGGTGGTGTCCTATATTTGCAAAAACTCAGGTACCTTGTATGCTGTAATAATTTTGTTGCTCTTATTGTAGATTGTTAAATTTATTTTCTTTAGTGATATTATAATTTTCCTTTTGGTCTGAGACATTTGCAAGCTTAAATCATTTCAAGTGAGTGCATTTGCATCATTGAACAGATTCAGGAAGCACTGCAACGTGCAACATTTGATAGCAATTCACAAGTGGGCATAATATTTCATGTGATGGAGGCTCCGGAATCACCTCCGACATATTTCAGAACAAACTGTTTTACAAATGCTTTTCAGGAAATTGTTGATGCCTATGGGTTAGTTCTAATTTCATCCTCTTATTGTCAATGGATACATGTTTTTGTTCAATTTTTACAAACCATTTAAGTTAGAGCTCCATACTTTTTATGGAAGAAGTGATCGTGATTTAGGTAATTGAAGATCTTAAGAGTGAGTTTGGTATATAAACTTCAAGTGAACAAATTCCATATGCATGAGAGTGTAAATTGTGAAAATAAAGATCACTGCTGGCCAGCTCATTTTGTTACCTGTCTACTGGATAACATAGATAGAGTATAGCACAGTATAGAAGTATTTTGCATGATTCTCCTTCTCACAAGAGTGAATTAATGGAACTGTATTGTGAATGCTTTATATTGTAGTTTGTGCAAAATGTCCTTGATTTGAACAACTTGTATTGACTTTTAGAAATTACTCTCTGGTTGGCAAGATTGTACTTATTTATATCCATCATCCATTGAATTTTTTAGGGAACTAATGCATCAATTATTGGCAGTGTTGCAAGGTATCAAGAAGCAAATCCTGCAGTTTACACAGTCATTACTTTTCCATTTCTTTTTGCGGTGATGTTTGGGGATTGGGGCCATGGAATTTGTTTGCTGATTGGAGCACTTGTCCTTATGGCTCGAGAAAGTAAGCTGAGTTCTCAGGTATGA
>CANXYI011452785.1:0-13130 GCA_948208565.1 Hura crepitans | reverse complement strand
TGAGGTCCTCAAAGGCCACTATACATTCATATGTTATACATTGATGCTATATTTATTCAAGCAGTTGCAACCACTATTGAGGTCCATAAGGGCCACTACAAACTTTCATATGGGTGTAGCCACCATTGAGGTCCATGAGGGCCACTGCACATTCTCATGCTAGCGAAGTAGCCACTAAGGTCTAGAAGGGCCACTACAGAATTAAATGGTGGTGCAGTAGTTGGAGAGGTCTAAAATATGGACCACTGCACATTATGATCCCGATATTATTATATAGGGTATGGTCTTCTAAGTATGGGCCATATGAGATAGTAACTCAACTAAAAATAAAAAGAAGAAATGAAATGATGAAGGAAATATGAAGATATATTTGAAATGGTTAATGTAAAATTGCAAATGTATGATTGAATATAAAACTTGTGCACATATGTAAAAAGAATTAAGTTGTAACGCCTATAGATTGAGGTTACATGAATAGTGCCTCAAAGGCTCGAATAGTGTTCTTAGAGAACCAAGACACCTTCGTGGGGCCGAGAAGGGGTGTACTAGTCATGAAACTTTGAAGGGCTAAAAAATGGGCAAAACAAATGAATTTAAAAATTTAGTAGAACCAATAATTAATTTTAGGCCATAAGCTAGTGAATCGTGGCCTTATATCAACTTGGGCCGAGAATGACCTAGGATTTACTCGAAAAGACCTAAAAATATCATACCCTAAAGGTCAAAAATTCCAATCTATCTAATGTGAAGGAATTTTAATTTTTTGAGGTCATTCGATAATTTTTTAAAATTTCTCGATTTTATGAGAAATTAGTTAACTAACTTGTCGATAGAATTTTGATAAGAAATTTTACAAGCCTGTAAGTGAGCCTAATCAAGGATTTTTAGATCAAATGCGATGATTTTTAGAGGTCCAGATAAATTTTTAAAATTGCCTAAAGTTACAACTAAAAATAGATTTTTTAGGCCGTTCAGTTGACATGTTTTACAAATCGAGCCTATGACACCCTCTACCCATCCTGTATACTAGACTAGAATAGAGAGTATGCGCGCATATCGATATCTAATTTTGCTACCCATAAAACCTTATGAAATTAAAACTTTTATTAATTAAAGGATTTCTTAACTCAAAGAGTTGTAAAAACACCAAAAAACCATTTGGCACGCTTTAGGAGGTAATTAGTAGGGATCATTGTGTCAAAAATCTAATAGCATAATAGTTATATCAAGACACTTTCCCAAATTGTAAACCTATTAAAAACATTTCTAAAATATCATACAACACAACACAACTCCAATTGGGTCCTCTTAACCCTCCAATCATCATAATAATAGCATAAGGCCTCAGGCTTATCACAAGCAACATTCTCACGTTGAACATCAAGAGATATTATACAAGTTATGCAAGAAATATAAAACTTTTAAAATAAATACAGTTTAAGTTTTAAAATTAACCCATGTTTACATATTAGGCCCAATCCCTCTAAAATCACAAGAGCATTACTATTTATGTTTACATCATTATCATTTTATAAAAATGAAAACAAAGGTACAAAAAATGTGTAGTCTTGATGTTCTCCTATGGGGCAGAAGCTTTGGCTCTAAAGCAATGCATTAAGCTTTCACTTAATGGTGTAATCACTTCAACATGAATATGCCAATTATATCATGCAATTGTTCATTTCATTTCAATGTTATGACATGCTATCAATAAAAAGCATACAATATGGTTCATAAGCAAATAAGCATTTGCAATATACATACATGTCAAGAAATATGCATATGCTACATAATGTCCATATACATAGCTTAACTATCATCAACATAATTAAAATAAGCCATAAGCTTAACATGCACATTTATCTCCTTATAATAAACACATATGCATATAAGCAAATATAGAAAGCTTAATAACATACATTACATGTTATAGCCTCATAGTCATGCATTAATCAAATTTCAGTTTCTTAAACATCTTTATACCATTTCATCAATTTAAAGTCTTTACATTGTTTAACAAATGCCCATATTAAAGAGATAACTATCTAAGACTGGATAGCGGATATCATTGACTTGAAGGCACTCGCACCTATAGGTATATAGACATTAGCTCGTAGGCACTCATATATGAAGATATGTAGACATTGGCCCGTCGGCACTCACATCTAAAGATATGTAGAAACATTATCTCATAAGCACTTGCACCTGTCGATACATAAAAACATTAGCCTATAGGCACTGCACCCATCAGTACGTAGATTAATGACCCCATAGGTCTCATACCCGAAAGTAAGCTAGCAGCTGCTAAAAATCCTAGTTGATTGGTAAACCTATCCAAACTAAGTTTTCTAACTATATAGGTATCATTAAACTCATCATATCATGTTATTTAAGCCATTTATACATTTTACACCATATTATTACATAATTTGTCTCATTGGCCATTTTGCACATTAGCAAGGCCTAAAAACATATGCCTATAGCATAAACAATATAATCACATCATGTAGGCAACTTAGGCTCACATAAACTTTATTAACTTATAGTAATATCATAAGACATATCCATGCATCTTAGTTCTTATTAATACCTTAATGTGCCATTTAAAGCATCACTAGGTCTTATATGCCCATAACATATGTCATCCATGCACTTCTCATATCAAGCATATTTAATCCACATCATTATCATGCATACTGCCTTATAATACGTAATGCATCAAACAATCACATAAAAGCCACATCTCACATTAACATGCCATTTACGCATAATATTGGCATTTATCGATATAAGATACATAAAGCATCATTACATGGCAAAAATCCATATGCAAGTCATGGTGGCATTCGGCCACTCCCACATACACACACTCATGCATATAAACATATTAAACCACTCACAATCACATTTATGCCATTTCCTCTATATATACTCACATATCCACTTTAGGCTACAATTGCACCAAAAACATGTCATTTTCACATTAGAGGCATTTAGCCACCCATATATGCATACACACACCTATTTAATCATATATAAGCTTATGCAAGTGCATTAATACCACATTAATCCATACTTGCATTTCTAGCTCATACTATGGCTTCTTAAATCAACATCAAGATTATTAAAAAATATGAGGCATTCGGCCTCTACAAGCCATACATATATCATCCATAATACACATTTATATTATCTAACAATACCATTCAACAATATCTAATTAATTTATACATTTAACCCCTATTAGCCATTAATGCACATAATGCCATAAATGCACATAATGATTTTCCATGTATTATCGTTCATTTTAAAGTGATTACACATACCAAAAATAGTTGTCAAGTATACTCATAGCTATCTTAGGCCTTCTCTTTACCTCGAGAAGCTCAGTTCAAATTCTCACCTTCGAATTCAAATAGGTTCAATTTTAGAAAAATCATGAAAATCATATATAGCTCTAAAAAATAAAATGAGCCTACACATGCACTCTTGGGCACCCATAGGGTCTAGGAAAAATATTAGAATTAAAAGAAAATTACCCAATAGTGACTTAGTCACTATTCACCTTGAGAAGGAAATCTCGATTCCTCTCGAGATTCTCTACCAAACGAGGCGATCTTAGTGTCTATAGCTTTATCTTGAGATACTTTACAACTCAAAACCCATTTTCCAAAGTGGGTGTGGAAGATAAAGAAGAAAAAAGAGAAGAAAAAGGGAGAGGGAGAGTGGCAAGTTTGAAAGGAGAGGGAAAGGGAGAGGGAAATGGAAAGAAGTGAAGGGAAATGGGGAAGGAAAGGGATTTTAGGGTATTTATAGTATTTGAAAAAATATATTTTACTTTATTTCAATAATTTTTTTCTCCCCTCTAGTATGGTCAAAATTCCTCAAAATAGGTTTAAAAAATTAGATAAATACGAATCCTATAGACACCAAAAAAATCAGGCTCAAAAGATGAAGAAAATAAAAAAATTAGTATTTTTCCTTAGCCAAAAACTCGGTAAAAATACTTCTCGATATCTAAAAATTTTGATTCTAAAGTAAATGGTCTATTTAAAATATTTAAGTATCAGGTTGTAATATTTTTGAATTATTTTGAGCAACTTTTGAATTATTTTACGGTTCAGCTTTGCCTGCAGCATAATTCACAAGACACTGTTGTAAAATCTTCTTTAGCATTTTTAACCGCCCAAATGACTTTGGATTGGCTTTAAACTTTGCCTAAAATTCTCTCATAATTAATACTCCTCCTTGGTACACTTAATGTGACTCAGGTTTCCGGAAGCATTATTCACCCCGAAAAAGTACTATTCATGAGAGTTGAGATTTTTGGGTCATTATAGAGCCACCTACCCCCACTATAAATACCCCTCCACACATGCACACCACCCACATGCCAAGTCATCACCATCTCCACCCTATTTCCTCCCCAAAAAAATGCCATTTCTAGTGGCAGCCTCTCTACTATTTTCCTCTATTGCCAAAATAAACCACCATCATTTCTCATAAACTCAATAGAAAAAATTATCTCCATGATTCCTAGAATTCATTTCTAGCCTTGGAGTTGTAACAAAAGGTTTTAAATGAAAGTTGTAGCTATGGTGAATATAAGACTCAATTTGTTTACAAGTGCTAAATTCCTGGTTTTTATTTTAGTTTTATGTAGTTCTAATTATTCTAAGAATTACCATGTTTTTAGATTTCAAATTAGAGCTTGGTATGATTTCTGGTGAATTTTCTAAGTTAGGAATCCATTATGTAGGTATAAGAAGAAATGATGAACAATCAAGTGAATTAATGCCATAAAATGGTGGAAAAGTATCCAAGAGTGCATTAGGTATGTGGATTTGATGTACTAAAGGCATGGCATGATTTGAATGTATGTGTAAATGCATAATTATGTGTATAGAATTGTGAATTTAATCATATGTGTGCATGAATTATGGAATTAAGCATGCCTTAATGTTAATTATGTGTGAAAATGATGGTGTGTATGTAAATTTAGTGAGAAACACATATGTGTGACCATGATCTTATAATGGCTGAGAGGTATGTCAATGGTATGATATGGCAAGGCATGACATGTACGTATGGCATGTGTACATAATACAACATAGTGGAAATGGGATATGTGATGTGTTTATGTGTGATGATAAATAATGGAAGTGAATTGGCATGACTTATGGTAATGGTAATATATGGCAAAATAAGGTAAAGAAATGTGCAAGGAAATGGCATGAAAGAAAACTACCTATATTGGCCTAAAAGTAGCATGTAAATTGACATATTAGTGGTAATTGGAATTATGGAAATTTAAGGTAAAAAATGACAATAAAATTGTGGTGGATGGATTGAGATTATATATGCTATGGTATGGCTTAAAATGTGGTGATGATATGGCTTGGAATGGCATGAGAAAGTGCCAAATGAATAGTGGCAATTGGCCTATAACTATGTTCCAAAATTAAAAGGACCCATAACTATCTCCTAAAAATGTTTAGGTAAAACCTAAAACAGTGTCTTAAAAAGTTAAGGTAAAATGACCTATTACAATGACATACAATTGGACATGAAAAATGACTTATAATAGTTTAGTAACTTAACCTATAACTATCTAGTGGAAAAAAGTGATCTATAACTGTCCAGTGAAATATACGCAGACCAAAATGACTTGAAATTGTGTATGAATAACATGGAAATAAATTAAATAAATGACTTGTAACTAAATAAAATTAATTAATAAAAAATTGGCCCAATAGTTAGACACCCACCGGATGGGTTAATCGGTCAACTAGGGATTTGCAGTTGCTAAAGGTATTGGTCCTTCTGAGACTTATCAGTGTGATTATGTAGGTGGATGCAGCCGTCAAGGTCTTGATATTTGGGCCCCGCACACTTGAGTATTGGGAGGTTTACGGGATTGATCCCTGCTACCCACTTGCTTGACTATGGATATTGGGAGGTCCCACGAGGTTAATCCCTATTATTTACCAGTGTTGCTTAATGTTGATTTTGGGATATTGAGAGGTCCACAGACTGATCTCTACTATCTTTATTATCTGATATTGGGAGGTTCCTGTGAACTGATTCCTACTATTAGGCAAGGTACGTACAACTACTGAGGTCTAAAATATGGGCCACTGCACAACTCTAAATTTCCCTTTTATCCAGTGTCTTAAAGAGTCGTTTATCTAGTTGGGCCTAAATAATGAAAAAGAATATAATGAACAAAGATAGTCAGTAACAATGAGAAATAAATAAGATTAAAGTAAAGGCATGAGACTGATAAATATAGTAATGAGACTAGTTAATAAATTAATATTATTTTTATAATATTAGCTCTGCATGTAGCATTTCACTCCATAATATGTCTGATGTATGTTTGCATGCGTGAAATGTCTCTATTACATTAAATTCACCACTAAGTTTTGTACTCAGCGTATTAGTATTTTGGTGTGTAGGTAGATAAAGATAGTTGTACAACTTCTATAGATTTTGCTGTGTAGCAGTGAAGTAATTAAAGGTATATGTTTTTGTCTTTTTAATGATTTATAAAGGGCACTTATTATGTAATGTGGGTTTTGGGGCATAGTTAGCATAGTAGTTAAAGTTGTCTGTAAATGTTAAGCTAAAGTTGATGGTGTATAACAGGCCTTTATCTGAATGGTTTTATCTTTGTATTTTCTAATGATTGCGGGCTTGAGGCCTTGTGTGATGTCTGTGACATTGATGATGATGTCTGATGATATTGGATGACCAAAAGGGTCCGAGTGATGATAGATGTTGATGATATTATTAGAAGTGCTTTTAAATAGGTGTATATTTTGGGAAATGTTACCCAGGTAGCCATTATGCTACCTGAATTTTTGTGAAATAAATTACTGATTGAAAGAATGGATTTTGATGGTTGTTATGACCTGTATAATGATGTTTAAGGATTAGACTAGAATTTTAGGAAATATCTGTCTGATAAATAAACATAATCATAAGTGTTAAATGAATGAGGACTTAAAGAAATTTCAGGATGGGTGACTAAGTGGGAAGTGGCATTGCCTATCAGGTTTCTTCAGGAATCAGGTAGGGGTGTTACATAAGTAACCTATTTAACTAAGTTTAATAGATAGTCATAGTAATATAGCAATAGAATGAGTTAATGGTAAAAAGAAATGGTTAGACTAGATGCACTTTGTGTATTAATTATGACATGATGTGAATAGAATGTATTATTATGTCACAAGTGGCATGCATGTTTGAAAATAAGCTTAGGTTCATTAGTCACTATTTCTTCATACTAACTATAACACCCCTGCCTATTCCCGAAGAAAATAGGCAAAGTGTGCTACTTCCCATAAGGTCACCCATCTTTCCTCCTTCTCAGTCTAAAAATTTCTTATACTAGTTCTAGTGATCTGAGGTAAACCTACCAGGCGTATGACACTCACATGGTTGACCTTACAGTAAAATATCAACCTAGGCTGCTATTACAGTGAAGAACTCGTTCTCACTCTTATAGGTTACTATGCTAGCTAACCAAGTATCATAACACCTAATTACCCACAACAACATGCATGAGTGCCTCTAACTACCAAACCACATAATCTAGTTAGATAATATCATACCTAGACAGTTGTCAGTTGTACTACTAGTCATACATATCATATCATTCCAAATCTACCACCGGCACATCCAACACCTAATATGCTAAGTATACACTCAGTGGTGAATTTAACCAAACATACGATGTATCCTATCACATGCAAACACATAAGAATTTACTAATAACATCTATTTCAAAATTTCCCAATCTAACTACTTAAGCTGTCAATTATGATTATCCATTAATTAAATCATATCAATATTCCTCTAATTTATGTGTTCTTACTAGGTTTAAGTCACATAACCAGTATTGTTCAATCCTCTATTCATTACACTTTTCCAACCATCCTCTGTCATTTAACTCTATTCATTATGTTTATGTATATAACTTACTACCTGCTTTATTTACATTAAATAATTTACCTCTATAACTTAATTCCTTAAGCCTGTTTTTCCTTTTAATTCACCATTTCATCTGTCTTTTAGTCCCTTTAAGAAGTTCACTAAAGATACATAAATTGTTCAATGTCTCCCTTTATAACTTATTCTTATCCCTAATAGAATTACTCATTGATTATCTCACTTCTGGCAACTAGTTTTCAGTTCCTTGTTATTATTCTTTAAATCTATTTAAGTTCTTTAATTTTTCCATTTATACCCCCACGGTTTAGGAAAAACTCCCAACCACTGGATAATGGGAATCATAATGTGCAGTGGCCCCTATTTTGGACCTCGGCTGCTGCACTAACCCAGTTCGAGAACAGGACAAAAGACAAAGCTATACAGTGGCCCACATTATGGACCTCAGTGTTTGTACACACCCTTTGCTCGATAGCAAGGATCAGTTCCTAAGAACCTCCCAATACCAGAAAGGAGAAAGCAAAGATCAGCCCCATGGGACCTCCTAATATCCCTACACAATCAAAACCAGCAAAGTGTCTAGTGGATAGCAGGGATCAATCTAGTAGGACCTCCCAATATCCATAAGTGGGTAGTAGGGATTAGCCGTAGGCCTCCCAATACCTAGAGCATGTAGACTCAAATAAATACTAGGTGGTTGCACCCGCCATACGCAGGCTAAAATCCATACAGACTTAGCCTCTAGCAACTACTAATCCCTAGTTGACCAGTCAACTTATCCATTGTATAAGTAATCATTGATCCCAAGATTCCCCTTCCATTATCTTTCATAACCATTATATCCAAAGTTTGAAATAGTTATATGAATTCCTATCTTTGATTGATTAGCTTACTTTATTTACCCATCAAATATCTTTTAGCATCATTCTAGTCTCAGCAATTTACCATGTCCTCGATTTAGATTTCTTTCTATTCATTAGTGTTAGTTGATTATCTTTTATCTCCTTTTTTTGTTAACTTATGTTCTATTTCCTTCACTTCCATGTCTCCCAAAATATTAAATTCTGAAGCTTTTGTATTTTTCGTGCAATATATAACAATAATTAGTTCCCAAGTTTAATAATTTATTCTCATTGTTACTATATTTATAATAATATTCATTCTCTGTACTGTTGGATAATTGCTTAACATACTTTGTGCAATTCTTTATAAGGATTACACCATACCTATGTCTTTTGGTCTCTGTTAAATTCAACCTCTATCTATATTTCGCAATACACAAAATGTCCATGTATTAATTTCCTTAAACTCTATCCATACATTATTTATGCTTTAATAATTTCTTATTTGATCTTATAATTTATTCATTCAGCTCTTCAATAATTTATCTGCTCTTTGACCCATTTTGGTTTAGCTATCCTCAACTAATTGCCTTTCCAGTTTACCATATATTTATTCTACTTCTGTTCAAGCTAAAAAGGCACATATATTAATTTATTTCATCCGATCATATTTTTCAGTCAGTTACATGTCCATTGTTTTACATAAGAGGTACTATTCATTTGGTAAGTTTTTCTCACCAACCTAATACTCTATTTTAATTTCCTTTCTCCTAAATCTTTACATCTTAAAATACCTTATACCATCCAACATTATAATTATCTTAACACATGAATCCTTAATTTCATCTCTAAACCTTAAACCATATCTCTTAGTTAAATCCTTATTCTTTCATCCACTATTTTCAACTCTACCTAGTACATTATATGTTCCTACACATCCATCCTTCATACATTATTGACACACCATTATTTATTGATTCTTCTCACCTAAACATATTAGTCATTCCATGTTACTTACATGCCATACATCATAATGCCATCCCAAGTTTACATGTCACCATACCATACATACATACTCGTAACATGGCATATATGACATATACCTAGCCATGCATGTAACACATGTATACGCATCCATTCCATATCCATGACATCTTATCTCCTCAAATTACACCTCTTAGCATATAGTTCACATACACATACATATGAACACACATACAACTTCAACTTCTATACATGTACCCAAACCTAAATGTCATGTTTTCCTAAAAAATACATGATAGGTTTCAACTTATAGCGGGCTCCCTGTCTTGTCAAAGCTACTCTGGAACCCTTGAATCCATCTTCCTCCACCTTGAACCACCATATCCAAAACTTCTATAATGGTTCCGACCTTTGAAAATTCCTACAAAATTATACACAACACTAAACTAAAATATCTTTTCATGGATAACATCTACACCTCAAATACTCCCTAAGAAAAATAAGAAACAATGAAAAAAAAACACTTACAAATCAATTTGGCATTATTCATCAAGTGCTCAAAACTCATTTTTTGGGCATCCTTTTCCACTTTTGTCACTTGAAAGAGCTTTAGTGGATCATAGAGGTTCAGGACCATATAAATTTTATGGGTTTTTGGCATGGGAGGAGAGAGAAAGAATTTGAAAATGGAGAACCCCCATAGTGTAAATGACGTCGGCCATAATGGGGTGTGGTAGGAAGATGACTCCTTTTTCATTCCATCCATGTGCACACATGTCCCTTTAGGTGTGTAAGCAAAGTGGATGGCCACGATCGCACCATGTGTTTATCGGATGGCCCAAATTAATCCTATTTTGATTTAAACTTTGAAAATTCAAAGTAATTCCTATAGACCTCAAAAAATTATAATTCTAGTCCTAAAAATCCTCGATTAAATTCACTAAGGGCCCTACAAAATTTTAGCTTGAAACTCCTTCGGGAGCTAGGGTTATTATTCACCCTATGTCCAAAAATTCATAAAATATTTTTTAGACCTCCAAAAATATTCATTTTAGTTTTAAAAATCCTCGCTTGGTGTCACTAAGGCCCACATAAAATTTCAAGTCAAAATTCAACAATAGACTTTTTGACACTATTCACTCGCCAGAATAAAATATTCAAAAAAAATTAAATGACCTTCGAAAATTAAAATTCCTTCTCCATTATACTGATTGAAATTTTTGAGGTTTAGGGTATGATATTTTTGGGTTCGTCCGAGCACTTCCTGGAGCTGTCTCAGCACAACCTCATGTTATCCCTATATCCACCAATTCTTGACCCGAAATGATTTATTGGTTCTGCTAAATTTTTAAATTTATTCGTTTTACCCACTTTTAGGCCTGTCAAAGTTTTATGACCAATATGCTAGTCATTGGACTCGAAATGATGCCCCACACCATAAGGAACATCCCTCGATCTCAGAAAGTACTGTTCATAAAACCTCAGCTTACGGGCATTACAAGTCTTCCCCTCTTAAGAAACTTCATCCTTGAAATTTCCTATAGTCATGTGATTAGTTTCCTTAACATTTCATTACTATACTTCTACTCTTATTTCTTTCCATTAGGGGTTAAGCTCTTGTATCCTTATGCATCCAAAACTTTACAGATGCATCTCTAGTCCAGTATTAAGCAAACTTCTTTGGTCTGGATTTCTTTTAAGGTGGTTGAAGTTCTCTCAACATACTTTTAATATTGTCACCTTTCACTCTACCATCCTTTACTTATTAAAAAAGACATTAAACTAAATATTCCCGTTGCTTCTTTTATTTCTATATTTTAATCCTAATGGTAGCACCAAGTACTACAAACGTATCCTTAGCCATTCATCTTATGTCAATCTCCTTTACATCAGTTACGCTGCTCACACTGTCTCATCATTGGATACAAATCCATAATATTACCTCAACATCGCAACGAAATATCTCTGTTTAACTTTCTCGCAGTAACCTTTCCTAAACAAGCTTTTTTCTAGCACGTCTAAATGCTAGGTTATACTATCTTTCTTTCTATTTACCATTATGATCCTTGGTTCATGTCATCCTAATCTCACCTCAACTAATTGCTTTACTCATCTCACACGTAGTTGTATTATTCTTTTTTCATCGCTTTGTTCCAAATAAATTCTTTAGTCGCACTTTTATTTCCTCTAATATCTCAAAACACTTTAGTTTTTAGAGTCCTCTTAGGTGCCCAATTGTTTCTCTTCTTCATCCATTTTGTAAAGGTTATTAATTCCTTAACAACTTGAGTTAAGTTCTAAAGAGGTATATTAGCTATCTATATTCATTATGAATCATTAATACTTTTTTTTCCGTTGCCTCATTTCCACTATACCCTTATAGGGTCCATGCCTTAATAGATAAATCTTTTCCTATATTCACTCGTTAGTATTAGCATTGGATTTCATCCTCTTTCTACTCACAGTTTCCTTATCACTCTTTCATTATTACCATCATATTGTTCTTTTCTCTTTCATCACTTTGTCAAGTCCCTTTAATATCAGGGTTATCATCATGCCATACTCAATTTTCAAAACACATGCATAGAGTTTCCATTATAGAGAAAATCATATCATGTATAATGCAAGTATGCAAATGGTAAGATGCATTCTAAGCTCTATAATACAATGCCATGCAATGCCCTGGGGCCACTAATTAATGCATCAAAGAAAAATAATAGCCCTTATCTTCAGGGACCTTGACAGCCACTTCCTATCCTCAGTTTGTTCTAACCCTCACACTAACACGTGTCTTGTGTTTCACCTATTAACCAGCAATATCTCACTTCTGTTACCCTTTTAACCTCATTAGCTCTACTTACCTACTTAACTCACACACTTTTATTGCTCTTTAATCTAGTTATCCTAGGCTCTAGTCCCATAACCTTCTATATTATTCACAAGTTGATAGCAACTCTTTTAATAAATTTCAAAACTATTGGCAACTAAATTACCTTACTAGTAAGCCACTCAATTCTCCTCTTTCTTAAGTTCTAAAAACATTTAGTCTCACTAGTTATAATATTTTAATCATTCCTTTCTCATTGAGAATTCTTGAGTCTACTTTATCACTTCCATTCCCTAAGGTTCTTTAAGATTTCCTTAGTTCTTTTCATTCACTTCCTTATAACATCATTCATCTCTCAATAGATACTCTAGTTCTAAAAGGTATATTATTTTCTCATTACATTTTATCAATTGTTTACTTTCAATTCTCACCCAATTTTCACCTTTCCCTTCCTATCAGGAGTCTTGGTTACTTAATAGTCAAGTTACAGTCACTATTCAATATACGAGAATACTATACTTTCT